>CM031991.1:3118696-3420555 GCA_018804465.1 Populus tomentosa | reverse complement strand
CAATTTGTTTTATCAAACTGTTCTTGAATCGTGATGCCTTATAAGACAAGCTTTTTCAACAGCCCTAAGATATGTTCTGGAATAATAATGCGGCTTGGTATTGGTGCTTCAAGAAAAATCTTCTGTGAAAAGACCTCTCCTTTGTGTCAATGGAAGCTGACAATCTTGTACAATCTAGGAGATTTGCTTTTGTAACTTACAAGGGTTAAGGAGGTTTCATCCGGGGGACCACATTTTGTTTGATATAAATAAATTTTTTCGTCCGTTTTTGTTAATGATAAGTGCCTTGTCAATTCTTGAGGAAATATGAAATTCAAAGTTGTTAAATTACAATTAAAACTGAAAAAAAAAATCCAAGTGGTGTGTTCTTTTTACTGTAGGTGAAAACATTATGCATGGTCTCGTAATTCGTTGTGGGTTAAAGTACTGAGTTTTTCTTTTTCATTTTGATTATTAAACTTTTTGTTTTTTTTTATTTTATCTTTTTTAAAAAAAAATTGATGGTCAATTGTTTTTAATTTATTATAAAAAATAAAATTTTAAAGATAAAAAATCAAAGTGAAGAAAATGAAAAAATATGTGGCACTTTGAAAATTATCTTGAAAAGTTCATTTTGATTCTCTATCTTTCAATGCACATACTTGTTGCTTTTGACATTCTAGACATGCTCTCTAAAATCGGATAAATCATTATAGTTATCCAAGTTCATCTTGGTAACTATAGAATCTATGGGACTACTAGAGTTCAACACGCTATAATATAATGATGAATCTCTAATCTGACTTGTTTTTTTCATCTTTGATGGTACTAATCTTTTTAGGTTTTGAAGTACTTGAGTGAGACTTTGAAGGAGAGTGAGATCAATAATAAAGGGTATGGCTATAGGCTTTGCCTCTTTATCTGTTAAGGTAATGCCTATATGAACCTATATGAGAAGGTTTTTTATGTTGACGTGATCTACTCATAATAAAGGTAAAAATATGGTGTCTATTTTTTTCCTACCTTGTTTGAGGTTGTTTCTTATTAAAATTAGAGTTGTCATTGCACAAGAGATGCAATTGGTATGACAATAATATGAGGAGTAGACGATTATACAACAACCTAGATGTTTTGTGGATAGACAGGGACATATCAAAGCTATTGCTGAGTAGCTAGTACAACCTCAATAAGTGCTCTCATCTGTTGTGTGAGTTGTTGGAGGTCAACAAGAGTTGACGAAGATGGTCAGAGGTTAGTTACTCTTCCTCTTGGTGTTTTGGTATTGTTTGCCTTGAAGATTTTAGGATCAAGTATATAGGATGATAAGAAAAATATAATAGGAAATGAACACGACTTTTGTTCGGTTTCCTATAAACAACACTAAATGATGAAGCTTGAAACTAATTACACTATATTGAATTTGAGCTTCCTTCGATGATGATTGTTGTATGGATGGTGGTTATTACCTGCAAAAAACTCTTTGATGCTAAAATCAATTTAGAGTTTTTAAGTAATGATAATGGAAAATAAAGGTGAATAGAGAAATACTAATATTTTTTCTATCTCCTGTTTAGAGGGAGAATCCCTCTTCTCTTGCTAAAACTTGGCATTTTATATATAGAAAAACATGAAAAAATCTAGAAAAAATCTTTCATCCTAAGGTGACAGCTCTATTTCATTGTTAAATTTTTTAGTAGAGTTGTCTTAGACTCGTAATTTGTGATTAAAAAGAGAGGAAGAAAGATGGAGGGGGAGAACTTCATTAGGCTGCGACCCAATAGAGGTGTTGAACTGTGGTTGGGTTAGGGCTTAACCATAGGTTAAACCTTTGTTGGGCCTTGGTCCAACCAAATGTGGGGTTTGGTTAGGCCAAGGCTCAACTGGGTATTTATTATCATAATCTTAAATTACAACTTAAGAGATTAAAAGCTACGGGTTACAGACTATAAGATTATACCATGCACTTTATAGTCTAAAATTTCAATCTAGTTAAAGTTTCAAAGAGTGGCATTAGGTGAAATTACATTTTATATTTGCATTGATTATACTTGGTGTATTGTGTTTGTGTTGTAATTTCCTTATTTGCTCTTATACAATTGTTCTTCAATATTTTTTTTTAACTATTTTTTTTTCTTCCTCACATTTAACCACTAATATAACTATGTTCTTATTTAAATTATAAGTTGGACTCTTATTTATTTATGGATTTGATACAATGTTATATATTAATTACTAGTTTATTTGCTCGCACTTCGCTGCGGGCCAAATTATATTTTTAAAAATGTAAAAAAGAATATTAATGCTATAAACTAGGGCAAGAAGATAAATCTTTAAATTTCTTTTCTTGGATCTTTGTTTAGCACGAGTTTCCAATAAAATATATAAGAGAAACATGGATTACCATTTTTTATTTTGAAAAACTATTTTTGAACCATTAAATCAGGAAAACATAATAAGGCAAAAAATAAAAAAGGACGTCAAGCCGTATAAATTTTTCAAACCAGTAACTTGAGATATTAGATAGAAAATACCATACATAGAAAAATGATGAAACTCAATTTCCAACAAATCTAACATCGAATGATGAATTATCATTATTATTATTATAACTATTATTATTCTCATTGTTATTATTATCGTCATTACTATTATCATTATTATTACAGCTATTACCATCACTATTATTATCAATAAGTAATATCATCATCATTACTAGTATTATTATCTTGATCGCTATCATTATAATTGTTACCATTACTACTACTACTACTGTTAATACTATTGTTATAATTATTGTCACCACCATCATAATACATATTACCATTATTTTTATTTTTATTCTTATCACTATTATAGCTATTATTATTATTATTGTTATTGTTATAACCACAATTATTATTACTACCACCACCATCACTATTGTTGCTGCTGCTGCTACTCTATTATTATTATTATTATTATTATTATTATTATTATTACCATCATCATCATCATCATCATCATCATCATCATTGGAATAACAAAAATCATAAACTTGTTTTGAAGGATAAATTTAAAAACCATAAAAACGCTGATAAAAGGGCAAAAGAAACAAATAAAAAAATCAAAAGAAAAAAGGACCAAACTGAAATATATATTATTACTATTGAAAAAAGTTCATAAATTTGATTTAAAAGATAAAATTAAAAACTATAAAAACTTTGATAAAAGAGCCAAGGAAAAAAAAATCATAAGTAGAAGGACTGAATTGAAAAATATCATATACACAAATTAGAATTGAAGAACTAAAATTTGAAAAAAAAAATCTATAAAAGCAAATAAGAATGAAACAAAAAAACTAAAAGAATAAGGACTGAAACTATAAAAGAAATATGAATGAAATAAGAAATTAAAAGAATAAGAATTGAAATAAAAAACAAAACATATGAGAAATTATAATTAAAAAACTAAATTGAAATAAAAAAACCTCCTATAAAATGAATAAGAACGAAATAAAAAATTAAAAGAATAAAAACTGAAATTAAAAATCAAACAATAAAGAGAATGATGATGTACTTTAGCTGTTAGGATAGAGAAAAAAAGCAAAAAACTAAAACAAACATCATCAACAATATGACTACCACAAGCCTACACACGCTACATCATGTGGAAAAGGAGACAGTTCCGCATCCAATAAAATGACGGATGGTTAGATTTGGCTACCGGGTAGCATCACACATGCCAACAAAATTTTGAATAAAAAATTAAAAAAAACATTAAAAATACCAAAACACCCCCACGAACTTGTTAAAATACACATGTAAAAATATCAAAATAACCCCCAAAGGAAAAATAATTTTTTTAAGGTTATAAATATGCTTTCATTGGACATTGATAATGGAAAAACTGTAATTCACACAACAAATTTTTTATCTTGGGGGGAAAAATATTTTTGCTGTTAAAAAACTTGTAAAAAATCAAAAAAGCTCTTGTTCAACTATTATAAATTTTTTCAACTCTAGTCTAAAAATATATTTTTATTGTATATATATATAAAAAAAACTCATATACCTCAAATAATTTTAATTTTTTAATGACTTATAAGCCGGTACTAACAAACCTTCAGTTTCTAAACTTATGTTTTTCCACTACTAAATAATTTTATTGTAGCAATTCATGGTGTAGAGCTACAATGAAACTCTTAAGTCTTTTAACTTTTATTTTTTAATAGATATAAAAAATAGTGAAATTATAACTTTAGAGACGAGGACGCTATTATAAAATATATAAACAGTGGTCATAAAATAATAAATAATTTTTCAGGAGGACAAATGCATATTTTATACGAAACAAAGCCTTAAATTCAAGGATATATTAAAAAAAATAAAATTCATTGGTACTAAAATTAAAACTTTGTGAACACCAGGGACTAAAAGGAAAGCTGAGTAGTGAGGAATAATTATCAATGAATAAGAAAAAGCCAGAGTCTTCAACTCTCAATCATTAGACCTCAATGAATGCCTCACCGCTTCTCTTCAAACGCAAACAGACAAACGAACAATCTCCCTCTCCCTCTTCCTTCACAGAAAAACCATGATACCCATTTCTCCCTTCTATTCAATCCTTCCAAAACCTCCTTTCTCTCTCTAAATTCACTCTTTCTCCCTCTCTTTATAATGGCGATCGTAACAGGAGATCGTTACTTGGAAAAACTAGTCAAATTCGTCGAAGAACAAGCCGGTCCGTTAATTGACGGAACCCTAGTCTTGAAGCTCAACCCAGCTGGTCTCCACTACGTGAATTCGCGACTCGAATCACTACACGAGCTGGAGAATTTGTTATCCGGAGCTCCGGTCGATTATCTTCGCGCTTACGTTTCTGACCTTGGTGACCACCGTGCTCTCGAGCAGTTGCGGCGTATTCTACGTTTGTTGACGGAGTTGAAGGTTGTTTCGGTCTTGCCTCTTCCGACGCGTGATCCCACGCCGGTTTGTTTGGTTCCGTTTGGGAGGTTGAGGGTTTTGGAACTTAGAGGTTGTGATTTGTCTACCTCGGCTGCGAAAGGGTTGCTTGAATTGAGACATACTTTAGAGAAGATTGTTTGTCACAATTCTACTGTGAGTAATTGTTTTTTTATTGAATAGGTGTTGTGACATTCAATCTGAAAAATATAAAAAAGAAACAAATTAATCACGATTTGTATACTAATAGTGGCATTGATTAAAGGAGATAGTCCTTGAATTGAAGGATTGAAGGAAGGGATTGGTATTGCAATTTAATTAGAATTATAATATAATTAAGCAAAGAAACAACTTATTTAATGTGCATTAATTTCTTTGTGCTGTCTAAATTTTATTTTATGATTTGGTTATTCGTAGTTGCCTTCTGTATTGGATATTGGAGTGATTTTTTTTTTAAATTTTTTTTTTGTTTGTTGGGTTATTTAGGATGCTTTACGGCATGTATTTGCAAGTAGGATTGCGGAGATAAAGGACTCGCCACAATGGAGTCGGTTGTCATTTGTATCTTGTGCGTGTAATCGATTGGTTTTGATGGATGAGTCATTGCAACTTCTTCCTGCAGTGGAAACTCTTGATTTGAGTCGAAATAAGTTTGCGAAGGTGGATAATTTGCGGAAGTGTACCAAATTGAAGCACTTGGATCTTGGGTTCAATCATCTGAGATCAATTGCACCCTTTTGTGAGGTAGGGATAAAAGCCATTAATCTTCAAATCCCATGCTTAGGATTTGGTTGCTTTCAAATTTCACAATGCTCTATATTTTAATTTTAAAGTATACTTCTAGTTTGTTGATTGGTGGATTTTTCTTTTCTTCTCTCTCTCTCTCTCTCTCTCTCGCTCTGTGTGTGTGTGTTTGTAGTTGATGCTGTATCCATTGCTTTGCTTATTTTATATTTTCCAGCTGATACTGTTTTTTTGATGGCAGGCATCATAATTGCTATTCTGATAGTAACACTTAAGCTAAAGTAAATTATTAAAGATCACTGCTGCAAAGGAACATATCTTCTTCAAACATACTGACTTTAATTGACCTAGGCACTCTCATTCAAGCTTTCTTGGCAACTATATAAGCCAAGCTCAAATTTCGATTTTGCTGCTCAAATCAAATCTTGACTGCTATGCAAGTAAACTGTAATTGTGCACAGTAATGAAATTATATTTAGAGGTGCTGAAGTTGAACACGCGACATCAAGTATATGTATGTAGGAGTCTAGAGTTTCACATGTGTAGGATACATGGAAGGAGTGGATTAGATAATGTGGAAGTAGTGGATTAGATAATGTGGAAGTTTATATTTAGAGGTACTGAAGCTGAACACATGGCATCAAGTATATGTATGAGTTTAGAGTTTCATATGTGCAGGATACATGGAAGGAGCGGATTATATAATGTGGAAGTTCCATAATCCAATTGTTAATGTTTTTGGGGCAGGATTCTAATCATGCATTAACCATCTCCAGAATGATCCTGGGTAAATGAGGATGGGTATTAGAGCTTCTGTTGGCAGGCTAATAGATATTGGAGCTAATAACTTGGCTAGGGCAAGAGGTGCAGTATGGAACATGATAATGTGGCAAGTGGTGAGACAACAATTAAAAGGGTGATGACTAATGAGGGTTACAAAACTATTTGGTTTCTTGGAGGAACTCCTAGTTGTAGGAATTTGTCGTGGATTTATTGGGAGAGGTTGTGGTTGTGGAAATGAGTGCATGTGAGATGAACAACAGAAGAATGTGGCTCCAAGGTGTGAATGTGCATAGGTCGATACCCAAATTTGGTATAAAAGAACTAAGATTAGGGTGACTGTTAATATGGCAATGTAAACATGTAGTTATTACTTGTGTAGTTGATAAATGTGGAAATATGCAATCCAGTGGTTATTTTGGGCAAGTGTGGTTCCAACAAATGCCAAATGTATCATCTTCTTTCCAAGAATTCTTTAGGATTTCAGGATCACTCAGTCTACCTTACATGCAAAACCCAGGGAGTTGTCTGCCTTTGAAACATTTCTACTTTTTTTCAAAATTCAATTAGCTATCAACATAGTTCTGATCCAAAGAAAATGTTATTCAGTAATGTAAAATTGCTGAGGAAGAAACAATTTGAGAATCCCTGACAGATGTCTCTCATCTTTCCATCTTTTGATAGACAACTAGGCAGATGATACACAAAATGTTAATAAGGGAAATTTGCTTTTGCTAGAATAGCTCTATCTAGAGTTGCAACCAGTATTTTCAAATTTCACTGGTTGTGGAATATATACTGTTAAACCTCAATAGCAGAATGATTCAATTAATTTTTTTCTTAAAGATTTATTTCCTTCCACTCTAATTTTTTGTCTTCAGAATTAGCTTTAGACCCATACACTGATGTTTTTCTGTGCAGGTGTCCTGTCACATTGTTAAACTTGTTTTGAGGAACAATGCTCTAACTACATTACATGGGCTTGAGAATTTGAAGTCACTTGAAGCACTTGATGTATCCTGCAATATAATTTCCAATTTCTTAGAGCTGGAGTTCCTTGCTAGCTTCCCATGTCTACAAAACTTGTGGTTGGAAGGAAATCCTTTGTGTGGTGCCCGATGGTATCGAGCTCAAGTATTCAGCTATTTTGTTCATCCAGATGCTGTAAGTGATGATCAAGGGGATTGTGTTCCTTAATTTAAGATAATGCAAGAAATACAAGAGTATAGCCTGTGGATGAGTAGAATGTAATGTGATATTTAAAGGATACTTTTCATAACTCCATTATGAATTGTGTAGTCCTAGTGAACTAACAACTTTTTAATTGTTTCCTGATGCATGGTTGCTTAGGTGAAGTTAGATGACCGGGAAATTAGCACAAGAGAGTTTTGGAAGAGGCAAATCATAATTGCCAGCAGGCAGAAACAACCTGCCAGCTTTGGATTTTATTCTCCTGCAAAAGGAGATGCTCACGGAGTAGGGATTATGAACAGGAAAAGGGTGAGTAATATTGTTGTGCATTGAGCCAGCCCTCATATTAGTCAGCCCTTTACATATTGACAGCATAATATTTGTGGGATGATTTATTTAGCCCTGTTGTTCTTCTTGTATTTCTTTCCGCTACAGCATCATGGTAAACTGAATTCCTCCCAGCATCAAGTGTGTATTATGTTTTTTATTTCAGTAAATATCTGCCTTTTGTTTAATAACTCGCAAGTCTTTCAAATATAACACTGTATTTCTCTCTACGAGTCAATTAGAGTATTGATATTGACTTGGAGAGGAATGACATCTCCTTATATTACATTTTTCAGGGAAAAGTATCTCGTCTTGCTTCAATTGCAAATAAAGAAGAGAGCATGTATTTTTCTTCTGACCAAGAGTCTCCATCTTGTGATTATGAGATTCAAAGCAAAGAGGAGAATGCCATGTCTGATGACGAAGCTGAAATAGTTGATCTAATTAACAGAGTTGAGCTCATGAAAAAGGAGCGTTCTATTCTTTGGTTGCGAGAATTTAAGGAGTGGATGGATCATGAATCAGAGAATATTGTGGATTGCAGTACATATTGTGGGATTACATTGCATCATGCCAAGGAAAATCATCCAATAAACAAGTCAACACAGAAGGACCACTGTGATAGTTCTAGATATTCCTTGGATGCTCTTCAAGCTTCAGGAGATGAGACCAGCACAAATCTCTTTGAGTCTGATAGTTCATTTGTTGACACTGGTTCATATGGTGGGGTTGCTTTACCAGGTATGGGGAACATGAATCTAGGACAGAAGCATCAAAAGTCTTATTCAAATGAAGGGTGTGATAGCATGTCTATGCAAGGTAAAAGTTCTCACACAGATAGCTCTACTGTCCAAGGAGTCCATACAATACTTGAAAATGGAAGCATATCACTGTTAACCGCTCATTCATCTCCTGCTTATCCTAGGTCTCCTCCTCATTACGAGGAGGACATTTTGCATCGACGCCACAACTTGGTGGAAGAAATTCTGCAGCTACCTGCAGAGTCCTATTCAGTGGCATCATCTGATGGTAATACAAGCTCTAGTGATGATGATTTATATGAACTTGGGCCTTCGTCATATGAAGTTGATAAATCAGAGAATGGAGAGTGCTTGAATCCCAGGGCTGGAGGGCACTTATTTTCCAGTCTTTTGAAGGATCAAGGACATGGAATTCATCATGTGAGGAAAGAGGACAATTATCTATTTGATTCACAAACCTCTAATTCACCAAAACTCTTAAATTCAAACTGCAATGATTTTTCCTCTGGTTCCCATGATATTGAAATTGCTAATTTTTCCAACCAAGAGGCTTATTTACTGGAGAAGAAGAAAAACAAAAGGAAATCAAGAAGAAGAGTCATTTCTCTGTTAGAGAATGTGGTTGGCAGGATAGGGAGACCAGAAAAATCAGATGGAAATGAGGATACTTGTGGAGCTGATTTGGTGGAAGAGCAAAGGGAAATAATTGTTCATGGGAGTGGTTTTCATGAAATTATCGATAAAAAACAGCTGTACACAAACTCTATTGCAACCTTGGATGCTGCAAATGTCACTGGATTCTCTGATGATTTTATTGAGAAATATTTTAATGAGAATGTTGCCGATTCCAGAATTAATGAGAGCATTAGGAGTTATATTTGTTGTGATTGTGTACTTGAGCCAGAATCCCTGTGCAGAGAAAGGTAAACATCTTGTAATCGTTAGAAAATGTGGCCTATGGAAGAGCTTACTTTTTTGTTTATTTCCTAAGCACCATAACCATTGCTATTGAATTCTGGAATGGCTATAAAATTTGGGTCAGCATGTTGCTAATTGTAACTATGCTTTTGCATTAGTTTTTCTTGCCTAAAATTGGTATTGATTTTTGTTCATTATCATCAGTGATGCAGTACCTGTTTGTCCATTGTTTAGCATCTTACAGATCTGCTGTTGCTTATTTAGCTCTTTCCATAAACTGTATATTATGTTTTCTAGAAGCTCTAGATTAAACAAGATATCAGTGAGTTGTATTCCTTTTCAACTTTCTTTCTTCCAAGGTCTTCCATGTCTTATCAACAGAATGAAAGAAATTTAGATTAGTAATTAATGTGAAATAATAGTTCACTTTTTTTTATCCACAGTTGTATACAGACAGAGGAGGATGATCCTGCCTCAATTTTGCTTAGATTACTAAATATAAAGAATCAATGTATATTAGATTTTAGATTGTGAAGGTAATTTTTTTTGTGAACTTGTAAACACTCCTTTCAATGAAAATTACAATAATAGGTTAAATCTGAGGATATTCCCTGGTAGCATCTAGCATATATAGCTTTGCATCTTCAAAGGCTGATACTTGATACTAGATTTTCACTTTTTGCATAACCAAGCACTCCCAGGTTTCTGGACTTATAACATGAGATGCAACCTCATGCTGACCTTATCATATCTGCCATGTCTTCTTTTTATATCTTATCATGAATATCTAAATATGTTATTGTAAAAATTCTATTTGTTCTCTTTTTTGCTTTCAGAGAAGTAGTCTTGTTGCTGAGCAGTGAAGACAAGCTGTATGTACTGCTCATTGATGTAGCATTTGATGGATCAGGTTAGTTGTCAAGTCTGTAGGAGACACCTATGCTTCTGAATGTTGATTACATGGAAATTTTATTATCTTAATTGCTGAATTTTGGAAGTTCACTTAAATGACATATCGCAGGAAGCATTTTAAGTTTGCTGGGTTGGTATAGGGTTGAAGATGTAAGGGAAGTTTTAGTTGGTATTGGACTTCAGGTTGTGAGGTTAGTGTTTTCTTTGGTACTATTAGTAATTAGAAGACTGATCTCTTATAAATCTTGAAAAGTGTATTTCACTCCTGTTGGTTAGGGTATACATTGAGAGGGGAGCAACCTACCTGTTTCTAACACGGAGCATTGAGAAGTCAAGGCAGTTACTCCATATCTTGCAAGTTTCCGGGGCATGTTCAACAAATAATAAATGTTTGTTAAAAAGGTGATCTATCTTATGCCCCTTTCATACATGGATGGGAAATTTAATGCCAGTGTTTTGGCTTACTCCCATCTAAAATGTTTTATTTTTTTTAAAAAAAAAAAAAATTTAATAAGTGTTCTCTATCTGTATGTATCTACTTATCTTCTTTGTTGTAAGACTCGGGTGTTGGGAATTTATATGGCAGTTTGGAGCAGGTTCAGGTCAAGTTGTTTGAGCAACAAATATGTAGAGGTTCAAAACTGAGCATATTCCAATATTCTATGGTGCATATTTGGCACAGGCAGGATGAAGGTATGCATCTCATTGTTTTAAGTTGATGAAGTCTTATTGCATAAAACGGGTAAATGGTCCCTCAGATTGTTGTGATGTACAGTTGGATAAAATGAGGCATAATAGGTAACTGACTTTGGAAGTTTATTCTTATAGCATGCCACTTCATCAAAAGCATGATTTATCAAGCCCACTGCTTTTATTCTGGTTTTTCTGGCACAAAGACCTCAGCTATGCTTGTTTCATACAAAATATTCCTGAGGGCTTCTTGTTTAGTTTGTTGATTTAGGTATTATTAGTATTGGTTTTATCTGAAGAATTAAATGAATCTGTAGGATGATCAGATTTGTTATGACCACTGAGAAGCCAAAATGTTGTTATGAGGTGTACATAGCTATGTTCTTAGACACATAGTTGATCCCATGCTTGATAAAATTTAATTGCAAATGTAGCTTTGTGATTAACACTGTAATCAAAATGCTTGGAATCTCTCTTAATTTGATTGAAATACAAATTCATATCATAAAGCTTTCCTAATTTGATTGAATAATGTTAAACTTTTCAAACTGTGGATCAAACTGTTCTTAATTGTTGTGGCATGCATTCAAGCAGATACTCTATGATGTGAAAATAACGTGTGGATTTATATGTGCCTTTATTTTTGAAATTCTTATTTTCCTTCTTACTTAACCCAACCATTGGCTATTTATACATGATGATTTATGGACAGAGGATTCATGGCTTCCCAGATCACTTTTTGTAAGTGGTGGGCATGTGCTTTTGTGTGTTGAAGATTTTAAGCAGTTCAACAGTCCTTCCATGGATGCATCTTCACCTCCATATTTCTTGCTTGATTCATGTTGCTCCATCAGTGATGTGTCGGAGCTGGTATGTTTCTGTTTGCTTAAGCTTTTATTAGCTCTTTAGTTCATAAAATTGCTTGCTTGTTAGGGCGGCCTATTGATTATTCATCCAAAACATTCAATAGTCATTTTTTGCTTGATAATTTGCTTGCATCCACCCTTTACCGTGCTGATGAGATAATTATGACTAGCTAAATCAGTGACGTACAGTCTGGTTTTCTTTTCCCTCTTCTTTTTTCGCCTTTTGTAGTGCGTCTAAGAAACTGCTTTCCTCAAAACTTAAGGTCTTTTGGGCACTATATCTGCCTCCATTGTTTTGTGCTAGACCGGTTCTATTGAATGTGCGAAAGGGTATATCTGTTAAGATCATAATTCCATTTTCAGGTCATCGAAGCCAAGGAGAGTTGGTTTGTGACCTTAGCCCTTCAAAATGCCACAAAAAGTTTCCGCCTCTCATCCATATCTCAAAAGGATGTCAAAACAACTAGCAATGATAACGAGGCTTCAGTTTCTTTGACATGGAAGCTTAAGTGGTTCTCAAAAGAGAGCCTATTAAATTTTGTGGCTTTGTTAAAGGCAATTCATGCAGCAGGGGCAGCCACAGCACCTTTGCTGGTGACGCATACTTCATGAGCCCCGCCCGCATATTCATGTTTTTGTTTGTCATATTCATTTCATTCTTTTTGATTTAGGGTTTTCATTCTCCTTGTCTGGTATATGCATTTAGTTTGGTTGTATCCTGGACGTGGCGAGTCGTTCTTATTCTTTCATTTGTATTCTTTATGGTTGATCCTTTTTCTCCTGTACAGAGTGTACAGCATAGAACATCGAGGTAAATTGTCATTAGTTCAGTTTTGATTGTCCATGGATTGCCTTTCTTGTATTTTTTTTTCTTATCATCCTGTAGGTGTCTATTGTGCAACCATTCAAGAATGTGCAGCTGTTAGATCGATGCATTAGACATTCTACTCTTGTATGATTGAAGGTAATCGTGAACAAAAAGCCTGAGGTTCTTTTGAAGATCGATTCTTTTCCTGAAATAACAGAGATTCTACTCAAAATGCAAACACCACTCTCTCTCTCTCTGAATAGATAGATAAATATGGGATGCCCTTTGATTTTTCATTTATGAGAGTGGATGTTGACTATAAATAAAGATTAAAATGGAAGAATTAAGAGATAGATATAGATCAAGAATTTTAATTTTATAACATGAGCAATGTATCTAGTTAGGTTTAATAATTTTATTTTTAAGAATTAATGTTTTATTGAATAAATGATAATAATAATAAAAAAAAACATTTAAGAAAGTGATTGAATAAAATTGAAAAGAAAAAATATAAGTAGAACTATAAAGAAAGAATGACAAAATATCGAAATCTTATCATCAGTAAACTAAGAAAAAATTAAATTGTATTACATTAAACATAAAAATGTGTTAAAATTGAAGGGCAAAAAGGCAATAAAAAGAAAACTAAAAATTATAACTAGAGGGGGGTAAAGGGACTAAAAAGAAACCAATGCACACATAAAAAATTCTAAACATGTAGGCTAGGCCTAGATAAGCATGTATGGGCTTAAAATGTCTAGGTCCATGTGTCTAGATTTATTTAATTTTTTAAAGTTTTTAAATGATGGATGATTTAGTATATGCTTTTAAATTTTTTTTAAAAAAAAATAAATAGATGATATATTGCTTGCTTCTCTCCAGATTTTGATTACTGTGCTAGTGAAAAATTGAGGGTGATGAATTTTTTACCTATAGAATTTAATTTTTAACTAATGTTTTTTATTCAAAACACCTATAAAATACTTTATAAGTCCTTTAATGGCGTTAAATAACCTAAAACCAGTTCATACATCCAAAATTAACCTGAAAGAAAAAAACTTCCCGAGGTAGATTGTTGTGGGATATCGGGGAAAAAAAGGAGCTACGAAACAGGATGCAAGAGTGAGCGTTCAAATAAAGACAAAGCTGGAGAAAAAGATGTGGCTTTTATTTTAATGAAAGAAAATGTGGGAAAAGCCTACGTGGAAATGGGCTCAGGTTCAGGTGGAGCCCACAAGGAGGGTCAATTTTAAAAATCCTTCAATAGAATGCCATGGACATCACTCAATTTTTCTGATGAATCATTAACGTCAAATTGTATGCATAATCAACAACATTCAAGAAATCTTCATTTGCAAAGGCTATCCAATACTAACCATGCAATTTCTGATTTCCCTTTATTATGTATTCAAATCACTTTTGACATGGAATCACCAAAGTTTTCCAATATAGAAATAAGATACAGGAAATGACTGATCTAATAAGATTTCTTATGCCAACAGCTGGGATTCCTTCACCACTCAATGTTGCACTATTTCAGCCGTTACACCAGAATGGATATTCATGCACATTTAGTTAAAATAAAAGGGGAAAACAATCAGAATGCAGTTTGCACCAAAATTTTCAGACATTTTCTTCTCCGATCAGCAGTTCCAAAATCCACAATCCCTTGATTGTATTCTTGTAAAGCAGCAATGAGAAAAATATGATTAATCCAAGTAAAATCTCTCACAGTAAAGACTAGCTATCTTCGGCTCTTTTTTGGCCTTAGTCTCTTAAAGGCCATGAATGTTACAGCAGCAGATAGAGAATACCTGCACAAACAAAAAAGGAGGAAAAAAGGGGACAGAGAGAGTGAGTTGCTTCCAAAATCTGTTGATGCACTGAAAATTGCTCCATGAGAGTAAAAAGTTCATGCTACACTAAGAGGCATGGTCACTTATAATCTCCCCTCCTGCAGTCTCTTCCACCTTAAAGAAAATTAGGTTTAATATTATTTGGTATGCTCACCTAGATACTCTGACAAGCTAAATTTCTTTTATGACAATAGCATGTCATAGTTTTAGCATGTTTCCTATGAAGCAACTTAAGCGCAGATTAGACTTCAAAAATTTTAAAGCACATTACACAGTCACAGACCAACAACATCAACTTTTTTTAAAAGGATCTAATTAGGGAAATATTAGGAAATTTCTGTGTTTTAATCCAACTTTTTTCTCTATTTAAGATGCTGGGAGGTGAAGGATCAGGACCTAGCACTGCCATGCCTCATCGGCTGCCCCGTCTAAACCTTGGGGCCTTCTGAGCAGAATGAAAACTTCATACAAGGGAACAAATTTATACCCGATAATAACATAAAATATCAAAGCACATGCTGGCAGACAGACTTCAAGTACACAGAAATAGCTCGAGAAAGCATACCAGGTCAGGGTATAATTGAGATGGTCCTGTGGCATGACTGAACTTCGAATCAAGGCATTAACATCCTTGGGTGCAGGGTAAGGACAGCCTGAATTAAAGTTTTCATTTATGTCTTCCACATATATGGTATTCTCAGGAAGCCCACAAGCACGGGCAATTGCGGGAACATCAACATAGAACCACTGGAAGGAGCTTGGATCATTTGCAGGAACAAAAATGCTGGGTTTTTCACTACCACGAACAACTCCAACAACTTCTACAGGAGTGATGGAAGGGATTTTTTCCTGTATATGCAATAAGTTAAGACTGTATCTTTGGTGGGTCTCAATACCCAAAGACAAACAAAAGTACAGGAGAAACCTCAATAGTTTTTGGGTTTTTGGACCAAAATCTCCACCAAGAGCTTTTCTCACTCCCTTGGGCAGATGCCATTGCTATATCTGAAGGTTGTTCATCATCTTGTGAAACTTCCAAAGAATTGTCTTTCCAGCTACGGGGTACCCATCCTCTATTGACAAGAATCGGTGACTGCACACTGTAGGAAAATTACATCAGTTAGCTTAAAGAGAAACAGACATCCACTTATGAGTTCATAAATGTAGAAACACAAATAACATCCACTTATGAGTTCATAAATATAGAAACACAAATAACATTGAGGAAATGCATAGTGCGATTATGCAAAAGTCATATCCATGAATACTGCAAGGGAAAGAATACATTCTTGAAGTGTGCTCTCTCTATATATACATGTTTTCAGAAGCCTACTCCAATATTCATGTTGTCAAGGAATGCTTGATGTCAAATAACCACAGGAATAGTGTACAATCTAACCAAACATAACTTCAAGGTCAATTTGGCACTATCTTAAATTTGGGAAGACATCAAACTGTCAGTATATCCCTTGAAAAAGGTTTCTTGATTAGAGATAGTAATACATTCTTTGAAATGCAAAGGGAGATAAAAAAAATTTGAATATGGCTGTAAACCACCAATAGCAAAGAGAGTGTCACATATAAATAAACGACAGTAGATTAAACTATTTACCATCATTCAACAATTTTTAATGCCAGGCTAAATCAGTGACACTAGCCCTCAGAACTTTTAGTAATTTGTGCCCAAATATTATTCATTTCAAAAGGAATCAATTGCTTCAGAAATTTCTAG
This sequence comes from Populus tomentosa, assembly GCA_018804465.1. Lineage (NCBI taxonomy): Eukaryota > Viridiplantae > Streptophyta > Magnoliopsida > Malpighiales > Salicaceae > Populus > Populus tomentosa. The sequence goes on along the minus strand of CM031991.1, from coordinate 3,404,051 downwards.
TCTTACCTTCTGCTGTGCTTAACAGAATAATCACTACTGTACCAATCATTTTTTTTTCTTTCCCATAGATGAGGTACTGAATTGATCTACTATGTTGTGTATGATATTATTGTTATTTTATACTGTTAACATGGTCAAACCATATGAATCAAAGTTTTGTTATGATCAATGTTCAGAGTTCAGATTGCCTTGTGAAACAACACAATAAAGACAGTAACACTAGAACACTATACACAACTTTCCTTCAGAGTTCAGATTTCAGAGCCTTCAAGGATAAGATAATATAGTAATTACTTTCTACAACAAATTATCTCAATCAGTTGCTTTAATAACCTAAATGAAATTAAAACATGACTCTGTTCAAGGTGTTACTTAAAAGAAAAAAGCCAATCAGGATATCAGGTAAATAGTTGATTGCATTTCTGGTGCTAACAATAAGACTAGCAATGCAGGAGATTAAGAGAAAATAATTTCACTCCATTGAGTCAAAAAGAGAGAACACCATTAACTTCCAAGAGAAGGTAATAAGGTAGAGGGTCAGGCAATCAAGCAAATGTAATATTACAAGAAGAAAGAGAGAAAATATTGGCTTGATAAATGAAAGCAACGATTTCAAATGCACAGATCTTTCACCATCATTTCATATTCTACTTTAACTTTGGAACGCATCCATATTGGTTAATACCCATAACAACCTTGGCAATCCCAGAAACTTGAGAGCCTGGACGTCAATACTTGTAATGTCTATGATTGATATTTCAAGAAAAACTCAGAGAATAAATTAGGACAATTGAATGAGTTGTGGTATACCTTTCAAGTTACAGCTTGGTGAATTACCATGGAAAAAACAGGAATATGACATATACAGATAAAAACCAGGTGCAAATTTGGCAATCTAGTTGGCCTCACAGAGAGACATGGCAAGCTGCCTGTATTTTTGTCAATACTAAAGGTACAGCCAAAAAATTATGCTTACCACTCAGGGTTTTTGGAGACTGGCATAAGTGGTGTAATGATAAAGTAGCCATTTTCAGTGATTCCAGAAATATTTCTAGAACGTGGCCCCACATAGATTGACATTTTATCATTAAAAACTCCTTTGCATGCCACTCTTCTGAACTCTAAATCATCCAGCTGTTCACTAGATGGAGATATATCATTGAACTTCATCGGTTCCATTGCCAACCTCCCCTGTCTATATTCCAGCATTTTGATCTATAGGGACAAAAAATGACAAACATATTAGTTAAGCAAGCAAGACTGTAAACAGCCTTTATGATTAAATTTAGCAAAGTGCCATTATCTATATGTGGAAAGGGATAAAACTTGTACTCTCTACAGTTTGCTGTGTTACAAGCAAAGGCTTAAAGTTACATATATCATTTACATCCAGTTTGTTTGTCAGAAAGTGTCCCCATGGAAAATACTTTCCGAAACTCCTAATATTTGGCTGCATTTTTGAAAACTGTTTAATGCAATTAACTTTCCAGTTAAAAAAACCTAAGATTTAGAGGGAGGAAAGTGTTTTCAACGGAACACCTCCCATGAAGGACCGAAGAACTGATGTGGTACACTACTTCATTATCCTTGTATAAAAAAACATTAACATATTCATAAAAATATTTTAAAATATATCATATTATTGGAAAATAATAAATATCATATTTTAAAATATTCTGAGAGAGAGAGAGAGAGAGAATACATCATAATAAGATATCATAGAAAAGAAAGTCATTATCAATGTGCACCGAACAGCAAAAATGTTTGTTAGTACCATCTAAAAAAGGGTAATAGCTCAAAATTCTTATTTTCTAATTTATTTTCTATGACACGAGCAAACACCAAAACAAGGTTTCCGACTCATTTCATGATACATCCAAAAATTGAAAAGTGATCCATTTTCTTGGAAATCATTTTCCATTGAATTCACTTTCCGTCAAACAAGCAAGGTATTAAATGCATTTTCTTCCTACAATAGCTTTCAGCCACCTTATATCAGAGAAAGAATAGAATTAATATTAAATATAAGAACTCTCAAGCTAATATCATGATATGAACAAAACATGCAACGCTCAATGTTGTACTCAAGCTCACAAAATATTCACTAATCTATCTCTTTGCCATCAATTTCACAATCCCTTAGCTTCCATCCTAGTTTGTGAACCTGCAACCATTATGCTTTATCACAGCCAATATCCTAAGCCTTTATGCAAGGAAGGTTGCCATTGTTCTCATACTTGTTTCTACTTCAGTATTTATTCTAATCCAAGAAAGAGATCGCATAGCCATGGGCGGGTCTTAGTTTTGCTAGTAAGCAATAAAACAGCTTCTGAACTCAACCTTCCTGGAGAAACCAAATTGATCCTTGGAGAGACTAACATTGGATACCCTTAAGATAATTTCTTCCACAAGTATTTCACAATAAACATATTGGACCATCTTGATGCTAAAACAATGAAATATAAGTAACAATAAATTCCCCAAACCACTGTCATGGTGTTGATAATCGAAAGCAAGCATTACTAATACAATTTGTTGCTACCTATTTACACCCACTTAAACTTAAAACCAACACTTGACAAGCAGTATAATATTCAAAAACGAATTTCAATAGAATCAAGAGCCTACCAAAAACAAGTTAAGGAAAACATTAAAGCAATAACTAAACAAACAGGCAGATATTGAGAATTGATTAAAGAACCCGAATTAAAAAGGCAAGATACAAGAAATGAAAGAGAAAAACAGAACCTTGTCCTGCCTTCTAAGAACCTGCCAAGTTCCGAGGCCAAAAGTGATAGCTCCAGGTAAAAAGAGTAACCATTTTGACAATCTTGAACCACTCTCTTTTTCTGAAAATAAAAGGAACCATTTGGAACTCCCATAACTAATTCTTGAATTTCATGATCAACCCAGAAAGAGAGGAAGAAAGCAGAAAACCACAAAATATATCTACAATGCGCATACCTGGAGGCTGTGCAGAGATGGTGGCAGCAGCAGCGGAGCTGCAAAAGGGAGATGATGAAGATGAAGACGGGATCCAATATTTCGGAAGGATGTCGAGGGACCCGACACTTCTAAGCTGAAGAGTGTTACGGAAATTCCTTGTTAGAGCTCTGGACATGGAAGCCATATCGAGGAGTCTTGCATTTGATTGATTGTTGCTTTCGACAAATCCGTGTCTCTAGCAGTGAGGGCTTACGGGGTTTTGACCGGAAGGAGAGATGGAAGTGGACTACCTCTGAGGCCTAAAAGGCCCAGTTGGCCTTAAATTGAAGCCCAAGAAATTCAAAAAAAAAAAACTAGGGTTTTACTCTACACCCCTCATCTCCTATATAAGCAAAGCCCTTCTCCTTCAACCTCACAGTGGCTCTTAAAATGTCTGCTCCGCTGCAGAACATGGCCGGCGTTGGTCTCTCTCCCTGCTTGGCAGTGTGATTATGCAGGTGGTATTATATTTTCCGGATCCTTTTCTTTTGTTTAAAGAAAAAGGCAACGCGTCACTGATGTGCTAATTTAGATAGCGCAATCGGTCCTTTTAGTTGCCCATATTTAATTTCTTACAGCGAGTTATCATGCTTGCAGTTGCCGTCTTCATCATACGGTTTTTTGCATTCAGATGCTCGTACATGCTCTTTTCCTTCTTTATGCCTCCGATGGCTTGTTTTCTGGGGTTGATTTGAGGTTTTTTTTTATTGACCCATAAGCGTAAATTCTTTCATCACTGTAATTTGAATTATTTTATTGTTATAATCCACAGAACACAATTAACTTGTTACGTTTTAACATGCTTTAAAAGAAAAATTAAGTTTTTCTTGTTTCAAAAATTTTTTTTTTTATGTTTTTGAATTGATTTAAATAAAAAAATATTATTTTAATATATTTTTAAATTCAAATTAATATAAATAGCATTATTTTAATACAAAATATTTTGAAAATATTCATTTTTTCATTTCTCTTCACTTAAGTCTAAATACTTAAATTTGGTTTCTACTGGAATATTTTTTTGGATTTGAAATTGACTTTCAGAGTTAAAAAATATTAAAAAATTAACCTGAGCTACGTGGCATGTGCGAATCACGCGCTGGTCAGTTGATTACCTAGGAATTACATGCTTGTGAAACACACGTTCCAAATAAAACCTGCAAAAAGAGAGAGCCTGACTTTGATAATTAAAAATAAATTCAGAATCTAATAACCTATTAACCAATTATTAATTTTATACAAAAGAGTAATCATGTGTAAAAATATTAACTAAATAAATTCAATTAACAAGTAATCAATACCCAACTAATTATATATCATTTATTCAATTTAAACTTATTTAATCTAAAATAGTATTTTTTTTATCAATTCTATAAAAAAATTAATTTTCCTAAAATTTCCTTGTTACTCATTAAATAATCCATCATTTCTTTCGATATAACACATTTAATCAAAATAATTTCCAAGATAAAAATAATTTCAAGAGGTTGACGGGGGAAACCTTTTCCTTTCCATAAACCAAATAAAAACTTCCTGAGAAAAAAATGACCAAATATTGTATGAAACATTATCTCATTTACGGTGAAAAGCAAGAAAAATCCCCTTCCAAATGATCAAACTAAATTTTCTGAAGAAAGGAAGAGAGAATACAACATTTTTTTAAGAGAAAGAACATAGTTTTTTTATGGGATCGGCTTAGTGTTGAGGATGTGTTTGAGTCGTGTGAAGTAACCTGTCTAATTAAGCTTTGATTCCCATAAATACCATATCCCAACGTTGTAAGCAAATAATCCTTTCTATATCAAATTAAGGATTTGTTACCTTCCGATGTCATGCATTTAAGAAAGTGTTAGGAAACAAAGTTATACCCGAGTTTTTTAAAAAAAACAATTATTAAAAATTAATATATTATTTTTATATTTTAGATTGTTTTGATATGATAATTTTAAAAATAGTTTATATGGTAATGATGTATACATGTATCTTTATTAATTTTAAAAAGAGATAATATTATATTCTTGTCAGTTAAATCTTAGTAAATTTCTTATATGTTCGATAAAGAGCTACTCTTAATTTTTTCAAAATCTTTCACAATAATATACATGTTCATTTAACTGCAAGTCAGATTGATTATTTCTAGAAAATTAAAAATAAAAAGTAATAAAAATACTGATAAAAATATTATTTTATCGTTATTTATCAATGGAATTTATGATGAAAAATTTCACTTAGTAGTTTCCGATGAAAATGGCAAAGAATAAAAACTGAAAACATCATGTTGGCATAGTTGACTTGTGTGGATGAGATTTCCATTGGTGATTTAAAAAGAAGTTAAAACTCAAAATCAAATCATTCTCTCCTCTCGTCGTTTCCTTTTTTTTTTACTCCTACAACCCCCTCACTGATATGGTGTCAGCATCTCTCCTCTCCCCATCTCATGTGTGATTTTTTGGCTAATTAATTAGTTATTAATTCCTTTCTTTTATGCCGCTTAATACTAATTATTGTATAGTTGATAGTAATTTAATGGTTGCATTTATTAACATCATCACATAAGATTACATGTATACTGAGAAAATAAGTAGTTGAATTAGGCTAATGAATATAGTATATTGTTGGATTTTATTCCTTGATGATTTTCAAGATATTCAATTATGTTCGTGTGTCTCTTTGTCTTAGGTTCTATTACGCATGCACTTTAATATATTATTTATGTTTATAGTTTTTTATGTTTTATTTATCTTTGTTCTCAAAAAAAAAAAAATTCTAAGTTTGTTCTTGATTTTTCATCTTCTTCTTCTAGATTTTAGATTTCTTTCCAATCATTTCACATTTCTTATAACTATTAAGTGTTATTCTTGTTGGTTTTTTTTATACTTAATTTCTTTCTTCTTTGATGTATATCTAATGAAGTTGTGAAAACTTCAAACTGAATTGGGCTTTCTGTGGATTATGATCTTAGGCTGGTAGAGTGATTGGGCTTATTATAATTCTAGTCGGTTGACAGGATGACTGTCTCGAGTTTTCTTGTAAAACAAATTTCTTATCGAAACAAGGGACCCTCCAATGTTTAAATTAGAAAACATATAGGAACAGACAATGCGCAAGAGAGTAAAAAATGTAGGAGAGTATATATGAAAGTTTTGTGTTCTATGTAAATTTTTTGGATTATTGAATGGTTATTTATGGTTTCAAGAAATGTTGTATGGTTACTTGTAGTTGCTAAAATTATTATATGGTTGCTTGTTGTTGTTGATATTATATGAAATTATATGATTTGGCCTAGATTGTCTTAGCTTGACTTGAATATTTTACTTGGTAACCATATATTTATTTATAGACCTTGATCACACTTACCTCGTGGAGCATAATGTTATACATACCTCATCGTATATAGAGTTGCAACTTACCACAAGTTGAGTAATGATAAAAAGCTTTGTGGTAAGTGGAGAATACTATTAGTAAAGAGACTGGTGCTTGTCTCGTGAAGAGTAGGGAAGAAGATTTGTTGTTGGCTCATTTTGATATTTTTCTCATTCAGTTATTTTCCTTTCTCATCATTTTTTCTATTTTTGTATCATTAAGCCATCAGTGTATTTATACTTTTATTTAGTTTGTGTTTCCCCTTCTAGATGCATAACTTTACTTTTATATTTTCTTTTTTTATTATTGTGTTTCTTTTTTTTTCTTTTTTCTTTTTTCTTTTTGTATATTTAATCGTTGTTTTAAGCCTCTATGAATTGATTTCATCATTTCATTTCATCCCATAAGAGTTATTGATGGTATTTTTTTTTTCAAATAAAGATTTCATTTACCATTCTCTATTATTTTATTTCATTTAACTATTATGAATTACAATTTGTTAAGCTTCTATTTAGGTTATTCACAACTTTTTCATGGTTTACAGAGTTCATCAACCAGATTTTATGATTTTATCCTCCTTCCTTACAATTTGTTTTCATGATATTTTTCTCCTCGTTGTACTTGAATTGATGGACAAGATGTTTGTCTAATAGATTATTATAAGCACATTTGTATCACATTAGTGCTTATTTATGTTTTGATCCATTGATTCTTATTTCATTGTACTTCTTTATTTATCACTTTACATGTGTTTTTGTATTTGACAAATTAGGTTGAATGGATTATTTTTTTTTGTCATTTTCTTTTAGTGATTTAGTTGCGTTAACTTTATTTTACGAAATTTATGACAAATGTGTGGTGGTTTAGTTTTGTTTTACAAATAAAGTAGGATGAGATTTGGTTTTTAGCAAAGAAAATAAGAATTATTTCATACATGACCCTCCATTGATGCCTTCCAATGAAAGCGTTGTCATTTATAATTGTTCTCTTTAATGAAGGATTATAGGAAACTATTTCATGTTTTTTGCTTATAAAATTATTTAAAAGTATGTTATTAATGTCAAATATAAATAATTAGGTTCTAATGGTACCAAGAAAAATTATTCTTTCTAGTTGTTTGAGCCTTGCTTAAATGACTGGAAATTCTTGGAATTTCAGCCTAATGACAACACTCAACACAAAGCACTTGAAATGCCCTATATCCATAATTTTTTTGGGTTTTCACATAAACTTTTTAACCAAATGAATCTTTTTTGGCATATAATTTTTTCTATGTAAAACAAGTATCATCTCTTACACCAATAACACTACTTATTACTAATATTTCTACTAGGAGCGCACATTGCATGACAACCATGACATGAAACAATAATCAATGTAATCACCATGGCTAGTCAATGCTAGATCATGTTCTATTTGATGATGAGTACTTTAGCTTACTTTAATCATCCTCTTAAATGAATAAATTTTTTGTGCATATTTGAATGTAAAATTGTAAACATGTTTTTAAGGAATGTAACATTTCTTAGTTCTATTATTTTATTAAGATGAATATTATCAATATTTAACTTGTGTACATGAAATCAATATGCACTATTATTGTAAGTATATCCAATAAAAATACAATACATAATTTTAGTTGTATCTTTGAGGATCAGGTATTGTCACTTTTGCAAAACATCCTCACACTTTTGAAATATTTATAAAAAAAGTATTCTACCTTTCCACAATTTATATAATGTCTTCCCTAATTTTTATAGGGTATTTTTTTAACTGCAGAATTGACAATCAAGATTTTACGCTCACAAGTTCTGAAGTGCTTACAAAATTATTAACATGACATTCATTATTTTTAAAAGATATTTTTCACTCTCTATTATTATCACTTTTTATTACCTATATTTTTTTAAAAGTTAATTTTCAACTTCTAATTTTAAAACATTTTTGCTTCTAACAAAATATGTATAATAATTCAAGATTAATTAATAAGCATAGGTATAACAATATCTTGTATAATTGCTTATAAAAGTAATGCAACATTCTTTTCATTTCTAGTTTACATAAATTTTAATAACCTATTTTAGGTTCACTACTTTTTATTATTTGAAAAAAAGTTTTTGTGAATTTTAATTTTACTAAAACTCCCCGCTTATGTTTATTTTCAAAAACTATCAAATAAAATTGTGGTATTTTTTTCTAATATTAGTAGGTGTTTTTTTTTTTTTTGCAACCTTATATAATAGTTTTTAATTTTATTTTATTTTTATTTTTATTAATCTTTAATTAGTAAAAAACCAAAGTTATTAAATACAATTAGATCAATGGCCTATTTTGCAATATTAAATATCTTTATCTATATAATTGACATTAGCAACTATTTTTTTTCATTTAATTACATATATATTTCAAGATTTATTTAATTATATGAATACATTAGCCATAAAATTTACCCATCTTTTTGAAACCTAGCAAAACGACTTCCAACTGTTGCTTGGGGTGCATTTGTAGGACATAATTAGAAGTTCGTTTCTTTTAAATAATAATAAAAAAAAAAAAAAACAATAAACACAATTAGAAAGGTGAATTAAATTTATTCTGTCTGGATCTTATTGGTTTGTCCATGACCGCCACCAACCAGTTATGTCTCAGTTTTGCTGGCTGTGACTTCTAAATTCAGAAGAAAGGCTGTACCATCTCGATTTTGTCTGCAATCCACATGGTTCATCCCTCACCTTTTTATAGCATACCAGAATTCTAACTTCAGTTCTCAAAGAATTCTTGAAACCCATCTTTGGCTAAGCCAAAAACAAGATCAAAGGGATGAACCATGGACAAATAACAATCTTGAGACTCTCTTAGACATGGACAAAACGGTTTAGGTAAGAAAAATGGAGTGCCAGCGGAACACTGGAAGATGATGGCAGGACATGGCCTGGAGTTCAAGAACCTGTCATATAGTGTCATGAAAAAGCAGAAGAAAGACGGGGTGTGGATCACCAAAGAAGCATATCTTCTCAATGATATCTCTGGACAGGCTATAAGAGGTTAGGTTATGGCTATTATGGGGCCTAGTGGTGCTGGGAAGTCCACTTTTCTTGACGCCATTGCTGGTCGGATTGCGAGAGTGAGTCTCCGGTTCGGATAGATGGAAAACCGGTTGGTGTTATCTACTATACCTCTCATTCAATCTTGAAAATATCCGATATTGTTCAACAACATGGTTATATATAAGGCATCTTCTGTGCAGGTAACTACATGCTACATGAAGATGATTTAATCGTACGTAATGCAAGATGACCAGCTCTTCCCCATGTTGACAGTTTTCGAGACCTTCATGTTCGCAGCTGAAGTCAGACTTCCTCCTTCAGTTTCCAGGGCTGAGAAGAAGAAAAGAGTCCATGAGCTCCTTCACCAACTGGGTTTAACGGTATGACTTCTTCTTCCTGATCACGCACACAGTCACCGAGACATGTACTCCGTTATGTGAGCATAAACTTGAAGTTCGTAGCATATTTGGTTCTGCAGAGAGCAACACAAACGTATATTGGGAACGAGAGAAACAGAGGAGTGTCAGGAGGGGAAAGGCGAAGAGTGTCTGTAGGAATTGATATTATTCATAAGCCATCCCTGTTGTTCCTTGATGAACCTACTTCTGGTCTTGATTCTACAAGTGCTTACAGTGTGGTTGAAAAGGTGAAGGACATAGCTCGGGGTGGTAGTATAATCTTGATGACCATCCACCAGCCATCTTTCAGGATTCAAATGCTCTTGGACCGTATCACGATTCTTCCAAGGTAAAATACTTGAAAAATTCAATTCCTATAAAACCCTGGAATTGTATCCATCAGATTCTCCGCTAGTATTATTACATCTTGCTTGCTAAGACATCAAATTATGCAAACAGGGGAAGACTGATATATATGGGAAGCCCAGCTGCTCTTCCTAACTATCTTTCTAGATTTGGAAGGCCTCTTCCTGATGGTGAAAACAGCATTGAGTATTTCCTGGACGTGATCAAGGAGTATGATGAATCAACCGTGGGACTTGATCCCCTCGTGTTTTACCAACGCGATGGTATCAAACCGGATCAAGCGGCACAGACACCAGTCCGCAAAACACCAAGAACTGCCAGGACACCACCTACTCCTTACATGAAGACCCCTGTGTCAAAGTATGCCGTCAGCCTCCGAAGCCAAGGATTCTCGGGTACAGGAGATATAACATCTCAAGAGGACTCTGGTCAATTTGATTACTACGACGAAGATGATGATGAGGAATTTGACAACTCCCTGGAACGGAAACCTGCACGCACACCAATGCAAAGTGGTGTTCATAATCCTCGTTTGGCTTCTCAATTCTACAAAGAGTTTCCAGTCTGGGTCTACCATGGTATCAAAGGAACTCCTCGCCGAGCACCGTCATGGACTCCTGCGAGAACTCCAGGAAGGACACCCGGGAAAACACCAATGACTGGGGCAAGAAGCCAATCTTGAAGCCGATTCTCAACACCACAGTATGTTGTTTCTCATCCAAAACCCCCAGAATTTTCTAACCCCTCGCTGGACCCATATTCCCCTTCTTACGAAGAATTCAGTCGTGAGGAAGAGCTCGATGAGTCAGATCATGGTCCTTAATTTGCAAACCCATGGCTCCGGGAGGTAGCAGTTCTTTCATGGCGCACAGTACTTAACGTGGTTCGCACTCCTGAGCTTTTCCTCTCGAGAGAGATCGTATTAGCTGTTATGGCACTCATTCTATCATCACTTTCCAAGAACCTGGGTCATCCATCTTTCCAAGACATTAACAGGCTTCTCAATTTCTACATCTTCGCAGCTTGTCTTGTTTTCTTCTTATCCAACGATGCTGTCCCAACTTTCATCCAAGAAAGGTTCATCTTCATCAGAGAAACCGCCCACAATTCATACCGCGCTTCTTCCTATGTCATCTCCTCACTCATAGTGTATCTCCCTTTTCTCGCTGTACAAGGCTTGACATTTGCTGCCATCACCAGATTCTTGCTTCATTTAAAAAGCAATCTCTTCAACTTTTGGTTGATTCTTTATGCATCCCTCATAACTATTAATGCCTATGTGATGCTTGTTAGCGCGCTTGTCCCGAGTTACATCACAGGTTATGCTGTCGTGATTGCGACAACTGCTCTATTCTTCCAGACCTGTGGGTTCTTTTTGAAGCGCTTGCAGATACCTGTCTACTGGAGGTGGCTCCATTACATATCTGCAATTAAATATCCCTTTGAGGGAATGCTATCAAATGAGTTTAAAGGCTCAAGATGCTATTCAGGGAACCCTTCAGAACTTTCACCAGGCGCTCTCGGAGAGATCAGACTCAGCCAACTGCATAATGACTCAAAATTAGAGCCAAACTGCATGTTGATTGGGTAAGATATTCTATTCTCCATGGATATTAAGATGGGCAGTATTTGGTATGACATTGCTATCTTGTTAGCTTGGGGAGTTCTTTACCGATTCTTCTTCTACCTGGTTCTTAGATTCTACTCCAACAATCAAAGGAAATGAAGCTCTGTCTTAAACTCTAGGCCATGACTAATACAATATATAATCCATATACCATGACAGTTATGTAGTTGAATGTTTAGGGATTTCTTGTTTGCTTATTTAGAACATAATTGGAAATCATGGAAGCATGCAAAGCTTGGTGGGATTTTCAAACAACGAAGCTCTTTGTTTTTTTTGCTCTTAGAAATGAAAATTAAGGCAATGACAAATGTAATTATTCTTATAAACATAAATAAACATTTTTCAACATGAACAAAATGTACTCACTGCTATATCATTACCATACTTAAATCAGGATAGCTTCCATACCAAGTTCCCAATCAACTAGGGACTTCGATAGAAAAAACATAATTATAATGCTTTGTCCGTACAAACAAGAATAAATCCCAAAAGCATAGCTTGAGCATGCCAGTTCTATTAAAAATATAATAATCTCATACATTTCTCATGTCTTAATATCGTTGTTAAGATTGATTACAGAAAACACATACAAGGCTCTCGCAGTAGATTAGCTCGAGGCTAGCCTGCATGTTGTTCAATTTTCCTTTCCAGTCCATTTTTATCAGCCCCCACAACCTTGTCAATCTCCTTGCCATTCTTGGTAAAGTAGAAGGTAGGAACACTGCTGATATTCCAGCTTGAAGCAACTTCCCTTGCCTCGTCTATGTCAACTTTCAAGAAAACAACTTTCGGGTACTTTGCAGCTAAGCTTGTGAAAATGGGAGAAATCATACGACATGGCCCACACCATGTTGCCGTGAAGTACAAGATTGCAAGGCGAGAAGTTTTTGATGCAGCATTCAGTTTGGGATCTAGTTCCCTAGCAGAATGAATGCCTATAACTTGCCCTGTTCATGTAAAAAAATAAAAAACCAAGATAAGGTGACCTATAGACACCATTCTCCTTGAAACACCATAAAAATGACAAGTATGTCTAAAAAATTTATCAGGTGATCTCCTCCACTCAGAAGGTTACAAGAGATATCCTAGTCTCTTTTGACTCTTCAATAACTATAGTGGTCAAAAACATAACAAATGACTATCATTAACTCTTTTAGATAAACATACTTAAGAACAAGCAACGGCTTTTCTATGTTCACATATTTCACTTCTCCTGGTTCTGCCCTAACAATGTTACTATGATTATTCTCTCACCCTTCACTGTACTTGAACGCATGCATGACAAATATACATAAGTTATTGAATGCTGGACATCAAAAACTAATGAAAAATATACTAAAACACACACAATTACAGCAATACACTAAATGGCAGACGAACTACAACACTTGACACATGCATAAACCAAACACAAGAACAGAAATGACATAAGAAGACTGGAGACATCTGGCAAAGAGCAAGTCTGTTCGCTGTTAGAATTCTTTTATGCTATTTAATCACTTAAAGAAAAAGGCCCTGATTATCCATGAATTTCTTCTTCCTGGTTGCACCAATACAAACCACCCCCTCACCCAACAAAGAAGAAGAAGAAATAAATGCCCTAAACTGAGCAGGGACGTGTGATGTATCAAAAAAGGTAGGACTGACCCAGAAGTGCTTAATCTAAACACTGGCTAGATAAGTACTCGGTACTGAGTAATAATACCAAACTACCATCCGCAGAGGAATGATTCAGGGAATAGATATTCCAATGTCTAAAAGTGTGAACGCCATACAGTGAAATCATGTTAAATTTAGCATCACTTGATCCAAAATGAAAATCTTGTCTGATGCACTGCTGGATTGCTTGTGTGTGCACGCGCACAATGCAGACGAGACAGAAGAGAATAGAAACTCATACCTTCATTCAGAGCAGATAAGGCTTCTCTTTCCTGCATTGTATCAAGGGTATTTCAGTACACAGCAATCAAATACAAACAAACCATAATTTAGAAAACCATGCGGAATAAGAGAAAGCAGTGTTGGCTGAATAACATCAGTTTCTGTAATAACTGCCAAAGAAGTCTAAGCACTCGTGAGCATGCATGAGATAAATCTACTAATTTGAACTTATGTTATTTCTATTCAAATGCCCATATTACAAACCTATAATATACCTTTAACTCTATTTCCCTGCATGATAATAAATCAAAGTGATAAGTCAAATCAACTTTGTTGATTAATCTTGCCAATCTGACTAGCATTTGCTTGTCCTATAAACGAGCATCTAGAAAAATTTCATGAAATCATAAATAGAAAAACTTAGATAAGAATCAATAATTCATATGAATAGGGGATAGCCAGCCATATTAAATGATGCGAGAATATTATAGACTAATTTCAAGTTTTGCCTTAGTATTGTTTCATTTGTGACTTTGGGTTGCCAGTTCTTCGAATTAACATCAGCTATAACTTGACCCAAAATGCTCGTGAATCACTCAAGAGCAGCTGTGATCTTTTCACTAAACTTGTGAACTGTCATATATTAGCTTGAATGAAGCATTATGCATCATAAACACAAAATTTCTGATAAGAAACAAGTGTAGGTCAACAAAAAGAGATTTATTTTTCATCCCAGTGAACAAGAAAAGTACAACTATTAGTTTTTTTTAAGGAAAAAAATAAACTTACTTGGGGTTCAGCTTCTTGTTTTCTTTCACGTTCAGCTTTCCTTAGCTCCCTTTCTTTCTGCAGGCGTTCATATTTTATGCGATGCTCTTCAATTTTGCGCGCATTAGGTTCAACCTGTGGATTTAATTGTACTATCAGAAAACATTTACTGTACCAACTCATGATACAGAGCGGCAGATTACCTTTTTCAGCACTGAACCAATCTCATCATCATAATCCAACTTTGATGCCATTTGCAGATCACTTGCTGCTTGTTCCCATTGGCCTAACATGGCTCCGGCCATACCTCGTACTTTATATCCTTTTGCAGAGTCTGGATTGATCTAATGAATAAAATTCACCTCTGTACGTCATGTTTTTCCAATGGGATAAATACAGACATATGACAACTGATTAATCTAAAATCTTAAAACTTTTTCAGCTGCCTGTACAAAATAGGTTGTGGAAAGGACTCAGCCACAGACTTACTGCCAGAGCAGCATCAGCGTCACGAATTGCAGCATGAGGTTTCTTCAGTTTAACAAAGACACTAGCTGGAAAAATAAAAAGCATCTTAGGCCATTGAGAAAACAATGAAGTAACAGGGTAAGGCCAGGCATCAAATGAGAACTGAAAATTGGATTTCAAATTAGATAACACATAATTTTGTAAAAAAGAAAACCTACCTCGTGTAGCATATAATATAGCTGAAATTGGATTCAACACGATGGCTTCTGTTAAATGATCTATGGCTTCATCCAGGTTACCTGGAAAGTAAGACAAAACTTGGCAAGGAATACTATGGGATAAATCTCAAACAGAAAATCTAATTGCAAAGGCCTATGGTGTACCTTCAGAAATTGCATCAATAGCTTTTGCCTTTTCAGTTTGAGCAGCATCCCGCTTTTCTTCTGTAACTTCAACTGCAGGATCTCCCATCTGTAATCACAAAACATGTATGCTTAGCCGATGTATAAGACATTATAAAGGCCTCTGTACCAACTAAATGTGAGTGGCTGAACTCAACAGACACTTTCCATCACCTTTTGTGGAGGATCATTATCAGGTTCCACAACATCAGTATTATCCAAGTCAATATCAGACTCAACAATATCATCATCATCATCTTCAATTGGTCTTTTGGAATCATAGCATTCCCCAGAGTCAGACATGTTAATATCACCTTTCTCCTGCATAAGAGCATGCTTCTATCAGCACATAACTATTTCCATATGAACAAGTAGAAGGCAAATTACCCTTCAAGCTATATAAAAAAAAAATCTAAAAAATAAAAAGCTCGATAGTCATAATAAAAAAGAATGAGTGCTACTGATCTCTCTCTTGTGCCAAGTAAGTTATGGACAGGTGAACTCATAATCCACAAGGCTAGAGTCCAAAACCCAGAACACTATTTCTGCCAGAGAATCAAACAGTATAGAAAAAATACTAAAGAAGAAGACATTCTTTATGAAATAAAAGACAGCGTGATATTCCAGAGTAAAAATCGCAAGGAAAGGAAGAGATTAATGAAATGTTTCAACTACAGAATCCTTCACTTTTTCCTCTATTTTAATAACTCCATATATTATCATTTACAGCTCAATATTTCATCAGTTAGGAGAAATTTCTGTAGTACATTGATTAGTTTGTATATATTCTGTTCAAAAATTGTAACTTTTCTCTTTTTTTCCCATTTTTTTCCATTTCAAGAAATGATCATAAGAAAATGGAAAAGACTCCTCATCTTCACAGTAAATTAGTATAGAAAACCATCCTTTAAAATACTTCAACAATATACAAAAATTTATAAACTAGAAGTGAAGGAACCATGCCTCACCGGTTTTGTCTCTGGAGGAACTCGAGCACCTAGGCTGCAAACACATCAAAATAAAACAAAATACTAATAAATCCTCAAGACAAGAAACAAAAAATACTAAGATGAATAGAGAGATAGAGGTAGGAAATTCATACCTTTGAAGAAAACAAGAGATGGGGAGTGGAGAATTGAAGGGCAAATCTTGCACTGATCAATAAAGTGTTCGAGTTCTGTTATTTTAGCGGCATCCATAATCCATTTGGAATAATATTATATGCTTCTCTTCTTTCTTTTTTTATCTACGGAGAATCTAGAAAGCGAGTGAGCACATTAGAACCTTCTGCTGCTTTTGTTTTCGACAGGTTTCATGTTAGTGGGAAACAACAAACAGATCCTCTAACTATTTGTTGATTCTCAATTTAGTTCTCAATTGGAATTGAAGTGGTTTATTTTTATATTTTAAAAGTATTTTTAAAAAAAATTTATTTTTTATTTTTTAGATTATTTTAATATATTGATATAAAAAATTAATTTTTTAAAAATAAAATATATTATTTTAATAAACACCTCACCTCCTTAATTACATTGCTATAAATTAGAGGATTCGGATTGGGTTGCCTTGGGTTTAAATTAATTTGGATTTATACTATATTAAATTTGGATTGGATCATCGGAGCACTTAATCCCTACTTTAACTCTAACCCATCAGGTTTTATGGATTTCAGAATTTTATGGGTATCTTATTTGGTTAGATTTTAAATTTATTATTTAATAATTATAAATTTAATTTTTTTTAAGGTCATTGTATATATATATATATATATATATATATATATATTATTGATTACCTGTAAACGTTTAACCAAAAGAAAAATTCTTGGTCACTCCTTGCATCAAAGAGTTCGATCTAGTAAAAATTCTCATGGAAAAATCTAGTTAGGGATTTATGGAGTGATAATTTTGTTGTTTTAACATGGCATAGATTTTTTAGTCATTAATTGAAATAAAATAATAATTTTGTAAATAATACTAATTTTTTTATTGATTGTTTTAGCAGATGTAAAATGTTATACATCTTATAAACTATAAGATATGAAATGTAATTTTTCAAAATAAAAAAACAGAACAAAAGGACTCGATGTAATTTTCCATAAATGCATATACTTTGTTGGAGACTATTATAATTATTGCTTTAACAGAGCAGAAAAGAAGAAATATTTATATATCAGGGTTCTTATTTGCTCTAATTTTTTAAATAGATTTGGATTTGGTTTATATTTGCCACCTCTACTATAAAATCTATAATTAATCCCATTTTATGATGGGTATTGCTCTTAAATCTATAATAATCTATCTATCCTCAATAATTGAAACTTTAACAAAAAAAAAATCCATACATGTTTATAAGCATGCATGCTAGAAAATTTAATTAACTTTGGCACTCAAAATATCCTTATTCTCAAAGGTAATTATTAAAGGTAATTTGGGCATTAACTAGGGTTTATGTGATATATTTTTATAATGTAGTGAGAGTTTTTCTTTTCTTTTTTCTCTCAATGTTTTTAACTTTTAAATACGGTGTGTCCATATAATTTCATTATGTATCACTTATTATTGTAATTTATCAAAAATGTTATTTTGCATGTTTCTTAGAGCCTATCTGAGAGTGTAGCTATGGTTGTTTTTTAAAGTGTTTTTCACTCAAAAATATATTAAAATATTTTTTTTATTTTTTAACAATTACTTTTTATATCAGCGCATCAAAATAATCTAAAAACACCTAAAAAAATATTAATTTAAAGGGAAAAAAATTAATTTTTTAAAAAAATACATTTAAAATGTAAAAATAAACAGAATATTAATAAGGTAGATGATGTTTTAAACACATTTATCCTATGAACCTCAAGAAACACCAATAGCCAAATCATAGCAATAAATTTAAAGTTTTTTTTTTAGTTGAGTTTATAAAAAGAAATTCAAGAAGCTAATCATGATACAACATAATTATAAAAATATAATAGTTAATATGTAAAAGGATATAGAAAGATACAGGAAACAAATAGCCTAATTAATAGAAAAGTAATTATATATTAAGGTTCATGTAGCCGAATCTAGGTAATAAAAAGTCTAAAAAACTTAAGAGGGTAAAAGATTATTTCTCCTTATTAATATACTTGGGATTTTATAAAGTCAAAGGTTTATATAATACTTTATCTACCATTTATCCTACGTGTTATCATAAATCAGTTTAATTATATTCAAAACTTTCAGGTTATTTTAGTTTTTAATTATATTGAATTTTAGGTTGAAAACTTTTCGAGAGAAAGAAGGATCAAGTATTGCTCGTGGAATCTTTAATAATTTATCCTTCCCTAATATAAATTGAAATTGTGATATTATAAAGTTCTGTGATAAAAATGTTGTGACATTTGTTTTCTCAAAGTTTTGGACTTTTTAAATGGCTGCATATAATTTCAATAAATCTGATGTTATTTTAACTTATCGAAGACATTATTTAGCCTGTGTTTTTTTTTTAAGCTAGATAATGTTACATGTACATGAGAAAATATATTAAGACAGCAAGGTAAATCATTATAGCTATTTATACTAATAACAAGTTTTTTTTTCTTTTAATTTTACTTTCTATTATCAAATCAATAATTAATTTCTTTTATTAAAAAAAGAAAAACATCAGCAAAAAGGGGACCAAAGTCTAAAACAATTCAATTTTCATTTTTCTTTCAAATAAGATTATTGCAATATTTTTTAATACTAACAAGTTTTTATTTACAACTCATCATTATTTTTTTTATTTTATCTATTTGTTTTTTTTATAACATATATTTTTATTATCAAATGATTAAATAAAATTATTTTAGAAAAATAATGTTATTAAGCAAATTAAGTTCATAATTTGAATAGCAGATTTGACAGATTAACTTAGGTTGACATGAACCATTCGAAATTCTCATCATTTTGATATTTAAAAAATTAAATACTTTGTATATAAATTTTTTTAGCTCATAATAAAAAAAATTCTTGCATATAAAAAAGATATTAACAACATATCCATGTATTTTTAATTCTTTTTACATTTAAATTTTTTTTATCCAACTTACAGTAAATTTTATTAACTTGATAGCCAAATCTTAGCATGACTTTATTCCTTTTACGTCATTGTGAGATGATAAATGATAACTACAACTAATAGACAAATCTTAGTAATGGAGTAACAAAGTTTTGTCATAATTGAATTTTCAAAAATAGTGATAGAATATAGTTTATATGGGGAACACATAACTTTTAGTGACTGGATTTTCTCAAATAATCAAAACTAACGTGCGGTAAAGTTACATCACTTAAGAAGCATCATCGAATGTATATATTAAATTGTATTTTATCCAAGTTGGAATTTTATAATTGTTAATATACATTAAAAATTTATATAGTTAGAATTCTATGAATTAATTGAGGTGCGGATAAGTTGACACGTATATTTATATTAATAATAATAATAATAATAAAACATCATTCTATCAATTATAACATAATTAAGTGTGTATTCACTAATAATGCATGATAAAAATGTCTTGTCGACATTGCAGCCCACAAGAGGATGACTTATGATAAGTTAGGCCCCAATGAGTTGGTGGTGATTTAGATATCATAGGAGAGCCATCTTGATTGACTATAGCCTCAAATCCTTTTTCAACTTTCGGCAATGAAAAAGGGCAAAGCCAAAGGCCCATAACACAGCAACAACATTCCTTTATAATTTGTTTGTTTTTATATTTTAAAAATAATTTTTATTTTTTAAAAATAAATAATTTTTATTGTTTTTAAATTATTTTAATGTGACAGTATCAAAAATAATTTTTTAAAAAATTAAAAATATTATTTTAATATATTTCTAAGAAAAAAACATTTTGAAAATGAATAGTTATAACGCTCCCAAACACCCTTTTAGTCATAGTTTTCAGACATGGCCCAGTCCAAGATCCGGGTTTTGACCAGGTCGTCCGAGTCATTTAAAAAAAAATCAAAACGACGTTATTTTAGTAAAAAAATTCAAAAGTCAGCATGTTGCATCTTATCAGACCACCGAGTCACACCGAGTTTTTTTTTTTTATTAATTTTTCAACTCGATTTAATTTTAATCCCGGATTGACCCACCAGACTGGGTTTCAATACTATGACAGCAAGCCGAGCAGCATATGCAGTACCCTCTATGTATACATGCTGCGTGGTACATGACCTCCCATGGCCTTTAACCTAGTTGGTGAAGTGAATATCGTGCCACACATTGGCCACCAAAACAAGTGAATCCTGATGAAGCCGTGCAGCAGGTATATACATCACCATCTTCCTTGATTCTTGGGAAGATTGCGGCTCCTGCTGGATCAGTAGGACAAACAAAACTGCGATGATAATGGTTTCTTGTTCGCCATCTTCTGCGTTCTTCATTTGCTAACAATGGCGTCAAATCGCTCTGGTGTAGTCCCATCCGAAATTGACAGGCAGCAAGTGGCCACGCCGTCCCAAAAGGGTCCCTCTCCTTGGCCATAAATTTAATGGCTGAAATTCGAAATGATCAAAATATCCCGTAGGTTAGCAGTTGAAATTAAGCTGATTGTAACTGCTATCCATGCATGTTGAGAAAGGGCGGTAATGGTCGGCTAAAAAATGAAAAAGTTAAGAAAAAGGAAAAAACTCTTCCTCTTAGGCTCATAAGAGAACATAATTGGTCTTGAACCTCTTCCCCATTACAAAAGAACAGAAAAATCTAATGAAGATTGCAGCTTCTGATTTAATGATGAACCTCTCCGGTTGATCTTCGGACATCTACCGGAGAAATGCACTGCTCCATTGAAATGTGTAGAGCTAGAAATGAAGAGACGGAAATATAGAAATATCTTCCACTATGAGAAATGCTACTTTTACAGCATGATGGAAGCTAAGACAAGTTACAAGTGGTCTAGGGTGTTGTCGGATTAAAACATTTATCATAAACAAAATTTACCAAATTTCTACTAATAATAAGAGCCATATATCTAAAGTAAAGATTCTATCTCCTTAAAAGAATTGACCTTACAACCTGGAACAGAAAATAGACGTTGTTGAAGATCACTCTTTCTTATACTTCGGTTTCAATCCCTTCAGTCAAGTCCCCGGCCCTTTTCACTGCTAGTTGCTGGCTGGGAGAGGGAAAGAGCTAGAGAAATTCATGGATAAACTTGGGCCATCACATCCATGGGAACCACTCTCGGGAGACTTCTTGCTTACATTATATGGCGAAGTTTGCGTCACCCTGCATGCACCCACAGAATATCATTTTAGCATGAAAAAACTCAAGTACCAGTACCTAAGTGACAGAAAAAAAGATGAAAAAAACTCTATTATTAGTTAGAATCAGATCCAAAAAGCATGATTTCTCATGATCTCCCATGATATCCTCAATGACCATGTCTTTTCTTTCACATCGTTTCAAATTATCTTTTCTGCCAACATTGCCCCTTGGGGTTTGACGGCCATCAAAAGCATTATATTTTTTTAATAGTTCTCTGATCAAGACGAGCCTTTAACATCTGATGGAAAACTGAGTCAAGTTATTGCCATAGATTGAAGTCACAGCTACAAACCTTTCCTTGCGCTTCTCCAGAAACCGAGCCAACGATGCTTTACGAGCCTGAGGGACAGCCACTGCAAAGAGAAAAGCGATTTTCCATCATAATACTATCAATTTATCATAAACATACTCTATAATTGTATGAAACATAGATTTTAAAAGTAGAGCATGGACAAAGCCAACAATGTCATACCTGCTGGAACAAGCGTGGCAGAAGCAGGCCCTGGTGAATTAAGTGGTTTGGGGGATTCTGTTTGTTTAACAGAAGAAGCTAAAGATACTACTGGCTTAACTGTTGCTAAATCGTTGGTGTTACTAGAGGTCACAGAAATAGGGCTGGGAATGCATGAGATTGGAGCTGTAGTGTTGCTTTTGTTCCCAGCAAAAATATCGCCGACAGGTGGTCTACGAATTGGTGCCTGTGCTTGAGGCGTAGAGATTGGCTTGTTCGGCGTTCCAGAAGACCCACCGTTTCCAGCCAAAAACATAATGGCCTGAGCCTGGATAGACAGCAAATTATTAATGAAATAAGTAAATCAATAATAATAATAATAATCCACCTCCGCTGAAAAAAAAAAAAAAAACTTCAAAGATTCAAAAGGCTCTGATCAGTACTGGATAGATACCTTCTCAGGAGAAACATCATCATACACGCACACTGAACCAGCATAGAATATGGTCAACTGAGCAGGTGCTCCAGAGGATTTAGTACCATCCCTACAAAACAGATTCAAGTTTAACTCTCCAGTTCCGGCCATGTCTAAGGGATTATTGAATAAAACAGCACGTAGAAAAAAGAAACAGACTTTGAGATACCTAAGATCAGTGGTGCCAATGATCGAACTCGGAGTGGGAAGAGCAGATGGAGGGGTTATGACTGGAACTCCTCCCAGAGGTTTTGGGACTACTGAATTAGTAAGCATATTATTTCCTGTGGAAGGAAAATGGGACTGCAGGATGGGTGAGCTCATAGAAACGGTGATTGTTGGATTTTGTTGGCCGGAGATTGAGAACATCCTCGTATCCTGTGGCCGATTAACAGAGTAGGCATCGAACTGCTGTGTACCATAGGTTGTCACAGGAAAATGGTTTCCAGCTTGTTTATCAATAGCCATGTTTTTCTACAATATGTAGAAGGAAGGCAATGATCAAACAATCAGCAAAACAAAATAAAAACATATATTGATCCTGAAGAAGGTTAAGACTTTCACCACTTCATATCCATTTACTCGGAAGAAGGGAATACAAGTGGTCTTTATACCCTGAAGAAGGGAATTAGCAACAAACCTGAACCAGGCCAGAGTATGCTTTCTGGTTAGAATCAAAAGCATCTGCAGTTGAAATAGACATAAGGCCAGAGGAAGATGCTACAGGATCATGAACAGCCCTTCTTGGTTTATCTTCCAGAGAAGACTTGAATGACAAGAATTGAGGAATGGCAGAAACCTTGTTTGAAAAAGACCACTGCATCCCTGAACCTCTCATGGCTACTGCAACACCAAGAAATTTGGCAAAGATGTCCTATTAGCTGTGTTAATGATTGTAATCTCCAATCAAACTTAAGATCTAATCTGATAAAATAAATAAAATCTATTTTAAACACTCAAAACCAAGAACCGAATAGAAAATTGCCAGCCACTGTTCAATGAAGGAGAACAGTAGATTACATTAACAATATATGGCTATAAAGAATCTTGATATAATCAAAGAGAAATCGTACGCGGGCGAGGTTGAAAAATATTATTGAAACTTTATCCACAGAAACAACTATAGACAGGCACACGACACAGAGTACACACATATGAATAAACTATAATACATATGAATAAACTATAATTTAACTCCAATAATTAAGCATCTAAAGGGAATTGTTTAATGATACCTTTCAATAAAGACTGAAAGAGAAGAACTGATGATCTCACGAGCTTGCATTCAAAGTAAAAAAAAAACAATGAAGCCTCTAAAGAATTCAAAACCATGGGCTACAACATTTAAGCCTCCTGCCCCATGTTACATTTGCGATTATTTTAATAAACAAGTTGGTTGCACCTGGGCGAGCACTACTGCTTATCAGAATAAGCACATTTTAAAGTTATAAAAACCAAAAAAAAAAAAACATTTTAATCCCACCTGATACGGACATATTTCAATCACATTGTATCTGTCTGCCACTACCATTCAAAAACACAATTTTTTTATATTTTTTTAAGGCAAAACTGAAGATGAACCTTTATATTATTACATTTAACAGCTCATGTGCATGTTACCAAAAACATTATCTTATTCTTATTTTCTTACCCCAACACAACCAAACTTGAAAAGTCAAGAAAGTAGACTGAATATGATAATTACTATAATAATAATAATAATAATAGAAAAGCCATGTTTCAACAACCAAGTCTCCAACTCCAAGCAATACAAGAACGCCAATCAATTTGACCCACTGACCTGACCCACAAGGGAAATATACCGCCCAAACGCAAGTTAGCACTCACCACAAGTTAATGGAGAAAAATCTGATTCTAAGGCCACCTTTGGGGGAAAAAACGAGCAGTAGTAAATTAAACGCCTGAGTACTTGTGACTTTAATATTCCTATATTAAAAAAGAAAAAGAAAAAAGAAAAAAAACCACCCTCCCTTTAAAGTGATTGTACCATTCGCTTCTAACATTTGTACCATGTGCCCTAAACTTTTAATTTTTATTTTTTATTAGTTTTCACCACGAGGTTTCTTCTTGAAGGAAGAAAAAGCATGTGCTTAGCCCTCGTATGACTCCTCAGAAATCTAAAATAAAAGAAAACAAAATTAAAAATAAAAAAACGAAAAGAAAAGGTTTAATTGTAGTTTCTCCTCCACATATAATTAGTTCTCCAAGAAAAGAGAAGAAACGCAAAACCCATCTCGACATGGAACTCAAGAAACCAAATAAACGCACACCGAGATAGGAAATATAAGAATTAGGTCGAAAAGAAGAGAAAAACACTCCTTCTCTCTTTCATTTTCTCTATTTATCAGCAACCAGGAGAGCAAACTCAAGAATCACAACATATCCAACAAAAAAAAGAAGAATATAAGGATATTGCTTAGGGTTATTTAGATAAAAATATCAGTGCACGACACAAGGTTGGATATAATTTGGAATAAAAAAGAAAGGAAAGAATTCAACAAAAAGAGACATGAAACTATGGTAGCATACCAGAATCCTTGCTGGGAGTATCAGTGGTCGCTTCTTTGATTGTAAGAGGATTATTTATCGTGCCCAGACCTAGGAAATCTCTCTCCATCACTGAGCCAATCAGGAGCTTACACAACTTTTTGTTAATTCAAACCAAATAATTATTCTCTTCACTACAAAGAAGAACACACGAGAGAAAAATGATGTTTGCTTGCTTCTTTAAGCAGAGAAAGCAAAGGAGGGAGAGAGACAAAAGAGTAACAGATGGGGACACAGACTGGTTTTTTATGGCAACTTTGAGTGTCAGAAATAGAAGGGTTTTTTTTTTTTTTTAACTATCAAATCAGTTTCTTACTTTGGATCAACTTTCAAAGCTGTCACCAATTTCTAAAGGACTTACTGAGTCAGTCCTGTAACTTATAGAGCCGGTTTACTATAGGGCGACCGCTTTTCAAAAAAATTAAAAAAGTTTTTATTTTTATTTTTATAAATTATTTTAATATTAAAAATAAATTTTAAAAGATTAAAAAAATATTATTTAAATATATTTCTTAACAAAAAAATACTTTAATAAATAATTATTATTATAATGTTACATTAAAATCTTTCAAGATTTTTTCACGAGATATTAAACAGCTTGATAAGTGAGATGTTTGTAAATATTTTTTTAAGAATTGTATAATAAAAAGTCAAAAATAAAAAACTTAATTAATTTTCATTTACGCCTAACTCAGGATTTATAAATAAGCTCCATAAATTCATAGGGTTTGTTGGGTTATTAATATTGGTTAAGGATTTGAGTATATAGATATTATCCCCTTTTTTTTAATTTCTATTGGCTCTTTAATTAAAAAAATGGATATAATTAGGGTAGATTAAGATTAATATAATCTATCTAAGGGACATAATCCATTAATATTTGTAAGAAAGACTCCATTTTCATTCTTATTTTGCAAGACTTGCCCATAACATATATGGATTGAATAATTCATATATTACATTATTGCATGAAAATTAAATTTTAGTATATATGATAATCATTTAATTGTTTTAAAACAATCAATTTAGTCCGTACAACTTTTTAATTTCTTAAATATAATTTTAACATCGAAATTAAGTGAATATTACAGGACTATGCTCACATATTATATATATATATATATATATATATATATAATAACCGTTTTAATTAATTTAAAAAAAATCAATTTATTCAACACAACTTCTTAAATAAATTATAATCTTAACCTTTTAGTTGAAGGACTAACTAGCAAGACTTGGAGTTCGGATGTTGGGCATTGAAAAATAGTATAGTGATATGCATTTCTTGTAACTTTATGCATCACACAAGATCTAGGCCGTTGATCAAAGATTCCTTTCCACAGTAAAGAAATTAAGTTCGATTGGGACCACCTGGTGTTGCCGGTGAGACACCACCTGCCTAACCAAAATCATATTGGCTGCTCCCACTTGCCCATAACCATCTAGGTGGTGGCCAGCGATAAAAGCTTGGGATCAAGAGGTTTGCTTCCTCTATGGTCTCAGGTTCAATCCCTAGGTTACTCATATGATGACCACTGGAGGCTTACATGGTCGTTAACTTCAGGGCCCGTGGGATTAGTCGAGGTGCGCGCAAGCTGGCCCGGACACCCACGTTAATCAAAAAAAAAAAAAAAAAAAATCATATTGGCTGCTTTCAATAACACGTGGCTGGCTCCTGCTTTATTTTAGCTCTTGTAATTAATTGTTTGTGAATTTGAAATATCAATTCACGAGAAACATTTTTTAAGAAAATATAATTTCAAAAAGAATATTTTGTTTTCTTTCTTTTTTTCAAACCAATCTAAATTAAAAAAATACTTTTTATAAAATAATTTTTTTTCAAACTACAACCACAACAACTATCATAATACTAAACACATTCTAATTATACATGCGCTTCAAGTCGGTGTATTGGGAAGTAGTTTGTGCTATATGATTAAAAAAAATTGGATTAATTTCCAGAAATTAAGAATTGAATTGTGGGGATATTAATATAACTAATTTAGTTAGCAGTAATCGCTTTTTTTAATTCTAATTAGCCTTTTTGGAATAAGATTTCCAAACAAAAAAATATATATGTGCTAAAAAAGAAATCAGATAAATTCATAAATTGTTTATATATATGGTAAGTATAGGAGAAATTATGCACTGCCATGTCAATTTATTGGGTTTTAAACCGGGCGGCACCCGGGTTAACTAAGTTTAATAAAATTTATTTATTTATTAGAGTATTACCTAACCATGTTCGTTAATTGTTCTGATCTTCTATACCATAGTTGCACCAACGGATTTCCTTGATAAAGTATAGGTTGTGTGGATCAAAATAATACAACAAGGTGACACTTCATTATCTACCATTATAAACATCAAAGCATGCTGTGTTTGAGACATCTTGGGAAAGGTATCTAGTTATCAATTTATAGTTCTAATAACCAAAAGAGTCCTGATGTAATTTTCAGGGATAAAGTGAGAAGAAGGTAAAAAAAATGAAAGATCTACTAGTAACAAATCAAAAATAAATGTCACACTAACAGGAAAATAATATAATAAAATGATATTTTTGGACTCTAAGAGACGTCACACACGCAACCTGAATGGCTCACACGCCTCTCATGCATCCCCAATATGCAACACGTGCATGTACTTTTTTTTAGCTAAATACAAAAGTTTTTGGGAGCTGACTTTCTTATCACAAAAAAAAATTGTTGTGAAAAAATAAAAACACCCCCGAACTCAAGCTTAGATTTTTTTTATATTATTTTAAAGGTATTTTTATTATTTTACTATATATTTTAATTGTTTATTACTTTTTTATATTTGATCAAATATCAAATTGTCCCTTAACTTAATTTGTTAGTGAAAAAAATTGTGAAAACATAAAAATACCCCTTAATATTAAATTCAATTTTCTTACTGTCAAATATATTTTAGTTATTTCACTGTATAATTAAAATAAAAAAATATTTATTTATCTCTAGTTAATTTAGAAAAGATAAATAGATGATATAAAAAGATTTTAATACACTTGAAAGCCAGTGTAAAGTTTTTTGAATTAAAATATAAAAATTTCATTATATTATTCTAGTAAATATTCTTAATGAGTTAAGAGCAATAATAATTTTTCAAGACGAATTTGCTGTTGTTAATGTGCAGATGTTTTGTTGATTTTCTGTTTCATCCATGCTCATCGTTTGTTTTTTTCTATTTTTCTTCCTTTTTCTGCGGTAAATATATAAATCCCCGGTTAGGTTTTTTCTAAATTTTTCTTTAATTAGATTTTAAACAGTTAGTCCATGCATCACAATGGCCTTTTTCTCCTGTCTTTTTTTTAAAAAAAATCTTGCATCCCCGTTTATTAAGCAAAAAACCAGAACCACGTGAATCTTCCAAAAGCCCTATAATAATAATAATAATAATCCTTCCATAACCTCTCTTGAAAAATAAAGCAGATTTGTTCATCATAATACCTGCATTATGGGATTATAAAAAATGTTCTGCACAAGGAGAATAAAAGGATGGCAGTAGAGACTTGGTCATGATGCATAATCCATCAAGAATAATAATAAATATGATACAAACTTAAAACAATAATTCAATCAATAATTAAAAATACTAAAAAAAAACCTTAAAGAGTGCAACTCAACCAGTCAGGTTTTAGATTTGTTTTCTAGAAATTATCAGTTCGAGCGTCACAAATCTCAGGGTTACTGAAGGCTTACATAGTCGTTAACTTTAGAGCCCGTGAGATTAGTCGAGGTGTATGCAAGCTGGTCCGAACACCCACGCTAATAATAATAATAATAATAATAAAAGAATACTTTAAAAAGCCCACCAAAACAAATTTTAATTATATATTAATTAACCAGAGAAGATCAAGAGTTTATAATTGATGTCTCCACTTTCGCATCATTTAATATGTAATTAAAATATTTAAAATGTATATGCATGGAACAGAAAAGAGAAAATAAAATAAAATAAATCAATTATTATCCCCAGCTTGTTTTAGCTTCCTGGGAGAAGAATGATTGGATTATATGTTCAATTAAAAAAATAAATAAATTATGCTGCATGTATTTGAAGGAAACTTGATCATAATTATATCAAAACTAATATTTAGAATACTTCCAACAAATAAATAAAGTTAGTCATATGTTGATTTCCCACCTACCCCAGTCATGGAATATTATCAGGAAACATTATGGAGAAAAAACGAAGAGCTTAATTATAACTAATAATTAAATGCAATAACAATCTTAATTAAAAGAAAAGTTTATCATTGACTTGAGAAAAAATTGAAGCCATCATGCTCTTTATCCTGAAATTAATAAGAGCAAATTACTCTTCAGTCCTTAAGTTTAGAATACATACAATTGTAACTTAATCTTTCGAGTTTAAAAACATATATTTCTTTGACTTTTGATAGCCTATTTTAATTTAAACACTTATCAATCTCTTTCCTCTCAACCTCAAATGTTCCGTTTAGTAATTTACTGGGATGGTGTCCTCACTACATTATTAGATGTGGTACTATTTTTCTAGTAAAATATTTAAGTGTTATTAGCATGTTTTTTTTATAAAAAAAATCCATTAATTTAGGTTAAAATCCCTAACTTACTAAATAAGAGGCAACTATAACAAAAAAAATAAAAAACATATAAATAAAAAAACATATAGTTTTAAACCCGAGATAAGTAAGAAGTTCAGTCAGTAAATTTTTTATATCAATTTCATTATTATTTTTCTCAGTTACATTGTTTGACCTTTTTTATTGGTCGATCAAAATGTTTTGGAATCGTTCAAATTAATTGAATTATATCAAGACAACTCCCACATAGTTTTATTTTAAATTCAAGTGGCAAGAAGTTGGATAGTGAGTTTTTATATCAAATTTTTTATTTATTTTCATGCTTATGATTTTTTACTGGTTAATCAAAATATCTTTGGACCATTCAAGTCTATTTAGTCACATCAAACTAAATTTAATATAGTTTAATTTTAAATATAAATCAGATTAAAAATCTTTAAAATTAACTCATTGAATCAGATTTAACTAAAATATCAAATAATTTCTTATAACTTAAATATGTTTTTGGTAGTTTAATATTTTTTAAAATAATATATACAGCAGACCTCTATTTGAAGAAAAATCACATAAATAAAATATAATTAGAGATATATTTTGATATATAGTTTGAAAGATCAAATTGACTTTTCAACTCGTTTAAAAAAACTTAATCACATCAAGCTAATTTCTATATTATTTAATTTTAAATATAAATTAAATAAGAAATCAGAATAAAAAACTTTGAAATTAACTTTTTATATCAGATTTAATTAAATAATCAAGTAATTTGTTATAATCTTGATATTTTTTGTTAGTTTAATATATTCTTTTAATAATATATACAGCATACGTTTACTTGGACAAGGATCACATTAATAAAGTATAATTAGAGGTATTATACTTGGATAAATATTTTGAAACGATCGAATTGACTTTCCATCTTGTTTAAGAAAAATGTTTTTTTTGAAAGAATTGATTGATTAAAATATTTGTAAACATCATTTCAGAGATGTAGCCAAATAAAATATTCCATAAAAAGGACAACTTTTCTGGATCTTTCGGTCAGGACAGAAGACGTTTGAACTTCGAGAAAAATAATTTCCTGACATTATTTACAGGTTCATTTATGAATATCCAAGGACCAATTCATTTTTGTCTTCTCTTCCTCATACACATGCTTACCTCTAGATTCTATTTATAGTCATTAATCATATCTACCCTGTCTATTTTAGGTATGAAAACATGCGGCTTGCTAGGCCTGTATGAAATTCTAATTCAAAGCTAAGTTTAACAAAAATTAATTGAAAATTAAAGGAAGAATAGTGCAAATGGAAAATATGCAGTCAAGAATACTGTAGAGTACTGACGTCACACCCACCTTCCTCTGGCCCTGTCGGTCAATATATATATGTGTGTGTGTGTGTGTGTGTGTATTAAGTTAATTTTCTTTTAAAACAGAATCCACACCAACTAAATTCTTTAAATTCAGCATTTAATCTCATTAAAGGTAATGCTTTTACTAACAAACTTCGATTCATTAGGAATAAGTTATCAAAATTTATAATCTTTTATCATATATCCATAGCCTAAGAAAATTGTTTTTTTTTTTTTTGCCACTAGTTCCGATTTTCTATCATATTTATATATAAAATTTATAATTTTTAGAAAATCCATTTATGATTTATTGGCAAGGATGCTAAAAATCAGTATTTCAAGAATGTGAACTTAATCACTATAAACTACAAGTATTATATCAATAAATGAGTATGAATAATTGGGATTTTATTCTAATAATATGCCTGACAACTTGATAGAAAAATATACAAAAAAAATATTTTCTTGTATATTGATAATTATCCTGCTCATCCAAAAGCCATTAAAGATTTGAAAAATACTGTGTTTTTTTTTTTTCGATCCAATATAACAACAAAGATTCTTCCTTGTGATTATTGGATTATTCGAGCTTTCAAGATTCATTATCATTTTTTATTTTATTAAAATCTTTTAGAAAGTTATGAAATTAAGATTCCAAATCCAAAAAAAAGAATGTTTTAGATGCAACAAATCTTGCAATATTGGCTTAGACAATAAATATTCAAGCAAGTATAATTACAAATTGTGTTTGAAATTACAAAATTAGATTTATGGATAACATGGCTTCAGAGAATTTAGATCAATACTCAAGTGATGGGCGTCTGAAAATTGCTTTTTTTAATCAAAGAGTTGAAGTATCATGATTCAATGATTATTGAGTACTTTTTAAACTACATGTGAAAAAAAAGGCAACTTCAGAGTTGTTAAATGACAAGAAAATTATTGAAAATTTCATTGGAAATAATAAAGAAAAAGAAGTTGAAGATGATAGTTTTGTGTCGGATCTTATCTCGCTCAAAGATGCTTTCAAACCAATAATTACGTTAAATAATTTTCTCTTATAATATAAAAACACTGCACCATAGCTTTTAAATTTATTATAAAAAGATAGAGATGATCCGATACAGGAAAATATTAATTTTAAAAGAAAAAAAGTAACATTATAGTCGCATTTTTCAAAGAAATTTGAGCAATTTATAAATAGAACTTTGACTTCCAATGAGATTATTAAGTGATATATCAAGTGGACCCATGTATTTTTTAAAAAATATATTATTTTATAAACTTAACAAATTATTTATTTACTATGTTTATTCTTGTAAGCATATATGATAGTGATCTTTCATGATGGATACTCTTTGGTAAAAGAAGAGAGGTGGAGGTTAAGAATTGTGTTTATTCTAAGGGCATGAGAATATAGTTATAATTATTTTTTAAAGTGTTTTTTATTATGAAATGTATTAAAATGATATTTTTTATATTTTTTTAAAATTATTTTTGAGATCAATATATTAAAAAGATTTAAAACATACAAAAAAAATAATTTCTAATAAAAAAATTGATTTTTTTTAAAAACACATGTTTCCGAATGCTCTCTAACCTAGAGAAGTACCCATCATTGATTTTTATTTTTTGTTTTTTGTATTAGATCAATTAAATACGACTCTTGACTCTTATTTAGGCACATCATTTTCATTTTCATTTTTAAAAATCATGGTACAATAATTATTGAGTATTTTTTGAACTACCCATGAAGGCAACTTTGGAATTGTTAAATGACATTAAATTATTGAGAATATCATTAAAAATAACAAAAAAAAAAAGAAGTTAAAGATAATAATTTTGTGTCGGATCTTGTCTCGCACAAATATATTTTCAAACCGTCAATCAATCACATAATTTTCTCTTATAATATGAAAACACTACACCATAGCTTGTTGATTCACTATAAAAAGTTAGAGATGAAGCTCAAGAAGTCATCACTTTTAAAAGAAAACAAATAACATTGAAGTCGCATTTAATTTGAGTCATTAATAAATAGAACTTTGACTTACAATGAGATTATTAATTGATATATCAAGTGGACCCCATGTATTTTTTTAAATATATTATTTTATAAATTTAACAAATTATAAATTTATAAATTTTTATTTTTATATGCATTTATGATAATGATATTTTTTGATGGATACGCTTTGGTAAAAAAAGAGAGGTGGAGGTTATGAATTGTGTTTATTCTATTGAAAATGTGAGTATAATTATTTTTTAATGTAATTTTTATTTTAAAATGTATTAAAATGATATTTTTTTATTTTTTAAAAAATTATTTTTAAAATTAGTGCATCAAAACAATAAAAAAATATATTTTTTTAAATTAAATTTTTTAAAAACCTGTGTTTCCAAACTGTCGATAAAAGTAACCATTTTGATTTTTATTTTTATTTTTTCTATTAAATCAATTAAATACGACTCTCCAGTCTTATTTCGGCACATCGTTTTCATTTTCATCTTCAAAAATCATCGGGCACGTAAAGCGACAACTCATTTGCGCACTCGACTCAGCCACCACTCATTCAGAATTCCCTTTCACCAGGAGCACCCCCCTCTCATTCAACTCACTTTCCTTGTAATTAATTGTGGCGCTTTGTGTTTTTTCTTTAAATTATATAGTTTTTTTTTCTTGTCATGTGGTCCTGATTTTATATCTCTATCTTCTATTTTTATTTTTTAATCTTTCAGTCTTAATCAATCAAGTTGAAAATGGCACAAGATTCTGTAGCGTGTGGCACTAACTTTAATTATATTTTTTTAAAAAATAAAGAAATTTAAATTCACATTTATATTCAGACAAGAGTACATGTGGATGCCACGATAAAAAGGCAAGCCAAACGCTACTGTCCATTAAAAACAATAGAGGCTGAGAAAAATTGTCCCTACTTTTGATTTTTTTAAAAAAAGATCTGCGGTCGCATTTCAAGAATGGCCCCCTAGGGCTTGTATTTTTCTGATAACAATGGCTGATATTGCGAGGATCATGGAGCGCCAAGCAAAACCCCACGTTCTACATGCTATATATAAGAATTTTGTATTCCTTTGCCACCTGTCACAATAAATAATGTCAAAGCTAGTTTATTTTCTCTCGATGATTGATGGTTTGTATTTATATTTATATTTATTTATATGTGTGTGTGTTCTTGAGAATCTCCTCCACGACAATAATTCAGCTTTCTCCCAAGTTTTTATATTGCATGTGAGATTTTAAAATTGGATATTTTATGTGTTGGCTCAAAAGGTTGATGATTTTGCTTTGATATTTTAGATTTAAATTCAAATTCGTTTACCTTCTTACGATCAACTAGAATGAGATCTTTTTTTATATATATTATAAGGAGTGGGATATCATATACTCATCTAGATTTCAAGAATAAAAGCCTGTTTATTTTTTTATTTTAAAAATATTTTTGAATTATTTTATTATTTTTATTTTTTTAAATTAAGTTTTTTATGTTTTTAAATTGTTTTCATGAGCTAATATCAAAAATAAATTTTAAAAAATAAATAAAAATATTATTTTTATACATTTTCAAACAAAAATATTTTAAAATACAACCACTATAATAATACCATATGAGTGCTAAGTCCATCAACTCCACATGTCAGGTTAGCTATGAATCATATTTAATAGATATTTGGTATTGCATTTTCAATTGTATTTAGATTCATTTTAAAAAATATATATATATATTTTTTAAAAAGTATTAAATTGATATTTTTCTAAGTGCTTTTTGATAATTTTAATATATTAATATTAAAAATAAAAAATATTTTAATATTTTTTTTAAAAAAAAACACATATCACCATAATAACTATCCCACACGCTTATTCTTCTGTCAATTTCTTAAAATCATCAGCAATACGTGATTAGCACCCCACAAAAAAAAAAGTAGGAATGATAATTGTATTCCTCTTAATGGAGCTCTGCCTCTAGTTGTCAAAATGAATGCAGGCATGTAAGGATTTTTTTTCCTTCGCAAAAAACAGAGATGGAGGCAAACAAAAAATATCTGATTTATGGAGGTGGTGGTGGTATCATCCAATCCAATAAAATCTATTCGTGAATTTATACATATCTAAATAATTTGCTGTATTTATAAATTTTAATATATATCTGGAATAATTGTGTATTTTTTTCTTTTAATACTATCATAATTAACTTTGTTTGATAAATGTAAAATATATTAAAAAATAATATATGTAAATAGTTTTGGCCTTTGGTTTGCATGAAGAGGGGTTGGCAATAAATTAAAAAAAATTATAAAAACCAAGATTTAGACAGCGTTTAGAGATATGATTGTACCCATGTTTCTAAAAAAATTATTTGTTTTGGTAATTTTTTTATGTTTTGGATTATTTTAATGCATTGATTTTAAAAATAATTTTTAAAAATAAAAAAACATCATTTAATATATTTTAATATAAAAAATATTTTAAAAAATAACTATAATCACATTCTATAACACCTACTTAATTTAACTTCGAAAGTTGGAAGTGGTCCAAGATTACAACTATCCACTACTTTCTTCTTCTTTTTTTTAAATTTATTATTATCATCTTTAAACCTTTTTTTTTTAAAAAAAAACATTATTCTATTGAAACTTGTACTGCAAATCGGTGATCACATGTCTACATCACTTTTCTTTTTTGTTGTATGTTACTAACAAGACTCCATTGTACTTCACCAATAATTCACATATGATCATTTATACATTAGTCAGGATATGCAGTTGAAGCCCACTTCCAAGCCCAACTCGCATCAATATCTCTCAACTTCTAAGCCCTTTTACATCCCACTGTCATGTAGAGTGGACTAGGCCCGAGCTTCGTTTCGTTACAAATCAGATCAAAATTCAATAATTATATTTAAAAAAATATGAACATTGTTGTTTTTTAAACGCAATAAAATATTTAAAATAAAGATTGAAAACATTTCTAGTTTATCATATAAAATTAATTGAATGAAAAAAATAAGTTAAGGTAGCTTATCTAGAGAGTTTTTAAACTTGGTTTGGTAGTTGACTTGATTTAAAGTTCGGGTTACGGGTTTTGTCTGAGTTACCAGATTTTGATGGGGTCATTAAATTACCCGGGTAACCTTAATGTTTTTAATAAATCAAAACAATATTGTTTTGGTAAAAAAAATATGATCAACGGGTTACAATAAAATCTTATCAAATTAATCAAGTGTTTAATTTTTATTTTTTTATTTTTTTAAATTTAGTCTAATTTCAATCTTGGATTAGTTGAGTACACCTACTAACTAGGCTGGATTTTAACTATGTTTATGTTTATTTGACATGATAGGCTAAAAGTTAAAAGTTATTTGCCATTGCACTGTAATAATCATAGTAATTTTGCCTTCCATGTTATTTACCTCATGTTTTAGAGAACACATATCGGATTCAAACTTGTAATTTTGCTCCTTTTCTGTTTTCAAATAATGTCGGGATGACAGCGAAGAGATTTTTATGTATATGCATTCAACTTAGTATATCTATGACAATCTCCTGCAGATCGATTTGGATGGAAGAATTTCTTCACTCATAAAGTGCCCTCAAGTACTAAGATTTTTAAAGTTTTTCTTAAATTATTTGTTCCATTTTTTTGTAGCACTTCACAAAAACACATTATAATAAATTAATGCAAAACATTTCATATTAATAATCTTATTTTTAAGTTGTGTTCAAGATATTGTTAATATATAAAATATTAAAATTATGTCATTAAACATTACTAGTAATAGATATTTAGTGATTAATAGAACTAATATATGAATTATTCAAAGATCTTTTTATGTTTAGAACTTGTTTTTATATAATGTTGAATTATGTGCTAATTATTTGTTAAATAACTTATTTCATTAAAATAAAAAACAAATCAACTATCTAACTCATAATATATTGTATATTATAGAATACATAATACTGAGATGATACAAACCATGTAATTACAAATTTTGGAAAGTCTAAGAATCAAGTTTTATAAGAGTATGATACAATGAAAACCTATCTCAAGAGACCAGTATTATTGAGATAAGAACCCTTACCCTACGAATATTAATTCATGAATGTGAAGTATAAAGAAAAACACCACAAAGTCAGTTATACTTTGAGAAGTTTGATTGTTTTTTGTTTAATAAAAAAAAAGTGTTGCGTCATGCAAAACATAAGTTTATTCAAAACATTATGGCTGAAACCTAAAAACCTAAGTAGAATCTAAATAACCCTATTTATAATAGGTGAAAAACATCCTAAAAAATTTTGAAAATAATAATAAAAGAGTTATAAATAAAATAGAAAAAAAATTCTAAAGAAACTAGAAAACTAAAATAAATCTCACATAATAGCTTCTAGACCTTATCGTAAGTCTTTTTTTATGTTTGATTGATCTGAAATTTTAACAAGATATAAAAAAGAACCTCTGGAAATGTCTGGTAAAATTTTAGTTTGATCCAACTGTTGAATTGAAAAGTGGGCATATAGTGTAAAACTATACAATATGGAAAATTACTTTTTGGTTAAAGACTTAATATTTTCACATTTTAATTACTAAACTTGAGAGATAAGACATATTCACTGCAAAATGGTGAAATAGAGAAATAGATTGGTTAATGCAAAATTGTTCATTAGATTTCTAATTGGAGGTTTGAAGAAAAGTTTGCAACTTGAACTAACAAGAATCGTACATTGGAGAACCAAAGTTATTTGCAATTAATCACCCTTACCCTATGCCTATAATAAGAAGTATAAATTACAATGAAGTTAGTCAATCCTTCAAAGAGTTTGCAAGTTCAATCAAGCATTTAGTATGAGAATCACTTAATCACACAAGAGAAACAAAGAACAAAATATGCAACAACTTTAGATAAACCCTAGAATAATGTTAACAATTGGTTTATATAGCAGAAAGCTAACCCTAATTTGACTTATTAGATCCAAACTTGATAAATACGTCTTAACACATTAAAAGCCTAAAATAATAAAATAAAACATAACCTAAACAAACATTTAAATGTTACAAGCCCTAAAATAAACTAAAAGATAAATAAATAATAGATCAACTAATTAAAATAAGATCAAAGTTGAATTTTATAATCTGCTAGTAGAATCGTAGCTTAACTTCAAATAAATGATTCTCCCTTGTGTTAATGAATTAGAAGGTTTACCGTATAACATTAGAAATATGTTGGTGTTTACTTTCCAATTCAACTAGAATCCCATCAAAATTTATTTTATAACTCAAGTTATGGCCAAAACATTAAAGAAAGGTCAAAATTGGCAGATTTGAATCTTTTTATTTCAATCTTTTTGTAATGTTTGGATGCTCCCCTACAAATTCTTCTTGAACATGAATCAAATTAATCAAGGCTTTTTCTTCATTCTTTGATATCCTCTCAAAGTCCACATTAGCCCATGTATCCTGAAGAAGTCCATTAATTGCATCGTTGAACTTTTTTACTATAAATCTTGTAATTGGATCCATTAGAGTTGTTGTTATCCAATTTCGGACCCCCATGTGCTGGAGAGGGTGTATACCTCTTTTGAACAGAGTATAGGAGTTTAGCTCATGTTCGCTAGAAAATTGACAAAAAGCACAAAAATAAATATTTTTTTTGAAAGCTTTGTTTGAGCTGTTTTCTGTTTTCTGTTTTTTTTTTATCCTTCCCCTTTGCTACCAAAACCATCAGTTTTTTTCTTAGTTTGGTCAGGAGTCTTCATAATGTTAAATTCATTTTTTTTATCTAGTCTTTAAGGTTGAATAAATCCCTCAGAATTTGCACTAAAAAAAATGGTTTTGCTGCTGTGGCAATTTTTTTTTGTTCCAACTTAGGCTCTGATTCTGACTCGGTTTCGTACGATATCTAATCATCCTAGGTATATTCTGTCACTCATTACATATTGAAAGATTGACGTACACCTTTAATAGGTCCTAGGGATCATTGTTCTTAGAGCAGATTCTCAGTCAGATTTGGATGCTCAACATTATTGGATCAAGAACCTTTTTGACTAACTAGATTACTGCCAGATTCTGTTCTCTAAAACTATTTTATCTGACTTCGACTCCTTCATCAAAGTTGTAGTCCTAGATGCGTAGAATAATTTTGGGTTTGAATCACTTGATTCCGATATCAGAAGCTCAAGATATTCCCATTTAAATATCTAACGTGAAGGCAGAAAATTCTGTTGCGGGAAGGATATAGCCCAAGTTCGCGGGGTTGATTCAAAGGATTTTTTTTGGACCAAGGACTGAATCGAAAATTGTTAAAATGAGGGACTCAATTGAAGAAGGATACTGAAAGCTGGAGAGGGGGGTGGATCATCATAAATGATAGGATTTTTTCCACACCGAAATAAGGGAAATGAGACTTTGCAGCTGCACCCTCCATCTGATTTCTTTCCTTTTTTCGCTGCAAATTCCTGCTGTTTTTCCTTTATCATCATGCCTCAATTTTGGAGCTGCAACCATGTTTTTTTCTTGCCTCATTTCAAAGGGAGTAGCTGGCCCTATGGAAGGAAAGAAAACAGCCACACCCTCCTCTAAAACTGGAAAGAAATCAGACGTAAAACACCAGTATAAAATCAGAATATTGCAGCTTCCTTTTGCGTTTTTTTACTGCAAATCAGTAGGGATTTATGTCTTAGGATTAATGCCTTGAATCCTTCCTAAATGGAGACATATTTAGACTATATATAAGCCCCTCTAATGACCTAAAAGAGGGAGCCAAAAAAAAAAAAGAGCAAAAAAAGAGCAAGAACATAGCAAAAAGAGAGCAGAAACATAAAAGAAAAACGCAAGAGAGGCAGAGTAAAAAAAAAACGCAGAATAAAGGGAGTTTCTTGTTTGCGTTCTGGTGTCACCGTGAGGGAAGAAAAGAAAAGAAACAAGACGGAGAGGGAGCTTTGTTGCTAAACCTGGACATCAACGTTTTGCTTGGTTTTATTTCATCCTCTGCAGAAAAAAAAACGTTGAGACCTGCAGGTAAGTCTTAACTTTCTTCTCCTTTGCTGCCTTTAAATTTGTTGCACTTTTTTTTTTCTCTCTTTGCTTTGCTTTGCACATTCGGTTTTTTGTTTACTATGTACACAATGAACGCTCGCCTTGTTTTTTTCCTGCCGTGGCTTTGAGAGTTAGACGAGTGACTATTTTAAGACGGCTAGCTTTTGGTGTTCCGTTTTTCTTTCTTTCTTTAGCTGTTCTAGAATTAAGGAACCGGGGAAGGGGACTGTTGTTTCTTCATCATCAGCTCCCTTTTCTGTTAGTATCCTTCCATGCTCTTTAATTGAAATAGCCAGCTAGGTTTTCTTTGGTTTTTATTCCGTGATATAATTATAACAGCATGTTGTCCTAAGTTTTTTTCTTTTTGTATGAATTATGGCAGTTTCTCCCGATTTGGCAAAAAGAAAATGGGTCATGATTCATGGATATATGTAGCAGGATTTTGATTTCAAAACTTCAGTTTCAAAACTTTGGTTCCCTCATCCATACGTGCTTAGTTCTTTCCAATGTATAGAATTTTAAGTTGATTTGGCTTTGAATGATTTTTGTTATGAAATTTTTTAAGTTTCTTGTAGTTCTTATAATATGAATGATGGCTTGCTATTTTCCATTTTTTGTGTTTACGTTTAATTGTGATGCTATGAGTTTTCGATAAAAAAAAAATTTAAAAGTTTTCTTGTGTGTTGCATATGGCCAATACCCTGACATGTTTTTTTTAATGTCTTAAAAAATATATATATTTGAAGTTTCGACAAAGGTGTTTTCGCATGGATTTCGTAAACACAACAAAAATTATTTTCTTGCATTTCTGGATTTTACAACATGTTTGTAAAACTCCAAAGGGTATTGGCCAATATTTCAAAAAATATAAAAATCCTATTTTTGGGGGGGAA
This sequence comes from Populus tomentosa, assembly GCA_018804465.1. Lineage (NCBI taxonomy): Eukaryota > Viridiplantae > Streptophyta > Magnoliopsida > Malpighiales > Salicaceae > Populus > Populus tomentosa. The sequence continues at coordinate 3,363,073 of CM031991.1, read as the reverse complement.
TTCATCTATTATTCACCGCTAATGTTTGGATAAAGAAATCTTTAAAGGACGAATATCCAAAATATTATTGGGAGTAATAAATCCGCACACATCCGTGAAAGAAGCCTTGATTATAATTAAAGACATTTCAAAAAATTTCTTACTCCACGATTTTTAAAATATTTTACTCCACGAGCCGTGAGAGTATAAAATATTAAAAAAATATAGGTTTTTTGTAGCGCCCTAGATTTCTAATTTTTTTGTCCCATTTCCTTGCGATTTACGAGTCGCAAACTCTTGAAATACTAAAGGGAAAAATGAGCTTTCAAAGCACATGGAATCTCCTTGGATTTCTATCCAAATAAATTTTATTTGAATCAAACCTAGGAAAATTGATGGGATTAGAAAACACCAACACCATAGCAATTATAGAGCAAACCAAACACCAAGCAGCTTACCTTAGGTAGGGCGTACTAGGGGTGCTAATACCTTCCCTTTACACAACCAGTCCCTTGCCTTAGAATCTCTGAAAGACCATTAGGGTTCCTAGTGACCAAAATACTAGGTGGCGACTCCCTTATTCACAATAAAACAAAAGACCCCGAAATCAATCGAAAGTCGCCGCGACGTCGCGCTCCGCCGCGAGGGTGCGATAGGATGGCGACTCCACTGGGGACTCTAAGACTAAGCTTGGTAATTGTTTTTTTATTATGCTATGTGTTGTTTGTTTTCTTATATGAATGATACTTTGTTTAAAAGCTTTAGCATGCATCATTACATTCTGTCATACATGGTATAATCATGCATCACTTTATTATTATTATCTTTTTGAGGGCACACACATTTAACTTTAAGTTAAGTGGTGAACTAGCAGCTTGCCTTATGACTTGAGTCAAGGTTTAAGTTTGTGTAAACCCCAACTCTTTGCTGAGTGTTTAGACTGATAGTAATTGGTACATGTGCCATCCTATTATCTGCTGAACCCCCATATTGCCTTTACGAGGGCGATCATTGGGACAACAAGTGACCCTTTTTTAGAGACCAAGTAGTAAATCTGCCTTATGTCTCACGTAAAAAAACTAGAACCTATCCTTAGGTTGTATGCTCCATGATATCTTTTGCATCAAAACAAGTCTAACCCTAAAACATCTTGAATTCCAGGACTTATGAATGAAATGGCCACCATCACTAAATCTTTCCATCATAGAGTATGGGAAAAATTCTGAACTGTCACAATTGACTGAAGGAGACTGCCTTAAAAGTGATGCTAAGAAGATGTCACCAATCAAGAACCTGAATTGCATTTTGAATGAGGTGAACAAGTTAACGACTCATTTTCAAAATGTAGATAAAGATGCATTTTTTAGGAAATACGGACGTTTGGTGGAAATTGCAAGGGTAGAAGTTGTAAGCTGTGCGAGCCTTAGTTCATTTTTGGATCCAGACTACCGGTGTTTTTTTTTTTCTTTTTCTTTTAGAAGCATATACCTATGTCCCACTATGGAGGAATATAAAATGTTGACTGAGTTTCCAAACAATCTGTATATGATTTATTTTCCTTTGAGATCTGGCAAGATCATCCCCGAACTGTCAAAACTGCTCAGAATCGCCAACTTAGAAAAGTTTTTGGAAAAGAATGCAACCGATCTAAAATGGAGGATGCTAGAAATTAACTAGAAAAGAAGTCAGGATTAGAAAAAAAGAGATTGATTGCCTTGGGCATTTTTGGCCTTGTGTTGCTCCCAAGCCAGACGGGTGTAGTGAGTTTTGAGGTTGCTGCTGCTTATGTAGAGTATGAGAATACACAAATCAATCCAGTGGCTGATTTTAGCCAAAACCATCTTGACACTTAACCATTATAGGAGGACCGGAAAAGAAGCAATGAGATGCTGCACATAATTGTTGTATATCTGGATGGTTAGCCATATCGAAACAAAAAAAGCCTGTCTTCAATGATTTTTGGTGGTTCACCCAAAGACCCCTGAAGTTAGTAGAAGAAGAAGAATGGGGAGATCTAGACAACCAAGGTTGGGTTGACAAATTAGAACGTTTGCCTAATAGTGATTTTAAGTGGAGAGCCCCATGGGTAACGACAGTGGAAGTCCTAATGAGTTATGGACAAAGACGTTGGGTGCCATTGGTAGGGATTACAGGTTATGTGAGTTATGTTCCTACCCTAGTGGTAAGGCAACTTGGGGGCATGCAGTTTATTTCAAGGACTATGGGAATTGCTCAATTCTTTGGTTTGTTCAAAGATCCCATCGCACAAGAAGTTTTGGAGATCATCAAACAAGATTGGAAGCATCTGGTTTTGGTTGAGATAGAAGGTTTAAAGGATCCAAGTGCAAGTGAAGGATATGTGAGATGGAGAGACTTAGCAGCTTCAACCATGCCTTGTGTAGGAGTCAAATCTCCACAAACTGTACAAGAGCCTATTAAGAGAAAAAGGGTTAACAATGAAGATGAGTTGAGAAGGCAAGTGGAAAAACTTTGAATAGAGTTGAGCAAAAGCAGAAAAGACAAGGCAATGTTGGAAGAAATGATGCTAGAAGAAGATAAAAGGAGAGCATTTCTGGATGAGCAAATACAATCTAGAGATGCACGAATAACAAAGCTTGAGTTAAAGATAGGTAAGGAGAAGATTACTAGGGAAGAAAGTGAGAAGGAGCTAGGAAGGATGGGTTTGGATTGGATGCAAAGTTGCTCTGAACTTGAAGCAATGGAGATTGACTTTAACGATTGCTAAGGAAGCACAAAATATTACTAAGAAAATTTTGTTAAGGAAAGATTGAGAACCGCGGCTTTGCCTTTTTACCTTTGGTCAGAGAGTTTGTTAAGGAAAGGGATTAAAATATTGTATTTCTAAATGTATAACTTATCAAGCATTAATGAAAAGGGCGTTAACCAATCTTCTTATGCAAAATCTGTCTCTTGGTGAATATAATTCAAGCAAATGACTTCAAAGGTAGTACTCCTTGCAATGTGACAAGAGAACCTATGTTTATAAGGTGGTGGCTATTATTCGTTCACAAGAAGGCTACATCTATACGCAATATAGAAAGCATTCTTATCACAATCATGATTGTATCATGCATTTTCTTATACATTTATGCACGTATCTGTAGACCTAGAAACATAGGTCCCTCTTCTAGAATCCACAACACTTGACTAAGGAAAATGATGAAAAAATGAAGTAAGGTCACACCTAAGAACTTAGTACCAAAAAGAGCTTGAAGGAATTTGGAATAATGTTGCGCACCTAATTAGTTTGCTCGAGCAAATGTTTTTTTTAGACAACTTTTTCCCTTTAATGAGATCATGCATTTTTAAAAATTCATGTTGGTGTTTTTACACATCACTTTCCGTTTTCAAAGTGGATCTTCCATAACAACATCTACACTTTACACTGAGAATGAATAGCCGGATTTTAAAGAATACATAGTAGCTATAGAAGAGGAAGAATTGGATGAAAATAACATTAGGGAATTCACAAAATTAATAGGACACTATGAACAAGCTTGGAAACCCGCTAGAGAGGAATTTGAAACAATAGATGTGGGTAATGAAAAATTATAAGAAAAAACTAAGGATAAGGATTGTGATCACTCCTAAAGTGAGAAGATTTGATTGCATTACTCCGAGATTATATAGATATGCCTGGTGGATAGGGTATTACTATTAGAAAGATGCAAACCGTTTAAGCAAAAGTTGGGAAGAACTCATTAAGATTCCTTGATCAAGGTAAAGACAGAATTTGAAAAGTAGTGGGATGTTGGTTTTCTAGAAAGTAGTCAAGTATCCTCAATGTGTGTCCAACATAGTGGTAGTACCCAAAGAGGAAGATAAAATCAGAGTTTGTGTGTGGACTTTCAATTGTTAAGGAAGAAGAATCTTAGAATTTAGAATAAGAGTGTGAAGAAGCTTTCGCAAAAATCAAGTAGTACCTACTGAATCCACCCCTATCTATCAAGCTGAATTGCAAAATGGCACGTTCTACTAGCTGAGTACGACATAGTATATATGACAAGGAAAGCCGTAAATGTCATCGCCGATCACCTAGCTGACCATTTGTGAAAGTTTATGAGTTGTTAAAATTTAATTTTCTTGATGAATATGTGCTTTTAGTCGAGAAAGGGAAATCAGATTGTTGGATTATATACTTTGATGGTGTTGTGGTAACGGAGTGGGGGCAGTGCTAATCTCTCCTGATAAGAAACAATATTCGGTTTCAGTTAAGTCATAGTTTGAGTGCAATAACAACATAGGAGTATGAAGCTTGCATTCTCGTTTTAGAGGTGGCATTAGAGCTAAACATCAGAAAGATAGATGTGTATTGGAGACTCGATTTTAATTATTTGCCAAGTGAAAGGAAAAGGGCAAACCAAGGATGAGAAGTTGAGACCTTACCAAGAATGCCTGTCTAATTTGGCTAGAGAATTTGAGGAAATAAAGTTCACCCATCTAGGAAGGGAAGGAAACCATTCTAATGTTTTGGTCACGCCAGCTTTTATGGCTAGATTAGACTTTGGGCACAAGGTACAACCGATACACATTGATAAGAAATAACTCAGCTCATTGTTACTTAGTCGAAAGGAAAATAGATGGAAACCCTTGGTACTATGATATCAAGAATTTCATCCAAAACCAGACATATCTCATTGGGGCATCCACAATCGACAAGAAGATTTTGAGGAGTTTGGCAATGGATTTCAATCGACAAAGAAAGGTCATATACATTAAATGTAGTACTAACTATATATTCACTTGGTAATTCCACTTTAAAGGCATAACCATTAATCTTCTCAATGATTTGAAATGGTCCATCTCATTTTGGCATCAACTTAGATCTCCTTTAAGCAAGAAATCCCTTTTCCTTCAAAAGCATCCAAACCTAGTCTCCTGGTTCAAATATTATCTTTTTCTTTCTCTTATTGGCTTTAAATGTATATTCCTCATTCATCTTTCCAATATGTTGTCTTACTTTGATATGCAAATCTTTGACAACCTGTGCTTTTCTATTTCCATCAAAACTAACGTTTTCATCAACAGGTAAAGGCAATAAATCTAATGGAGTTAGGGGATTAAAACTGTATATAATTTTAAAAGAAGAAAACTTTATTGTAGAATACAAACTTCTATTATATGCAAACTCAATGAATGATAAATAATCTTCTTAATTTTTAAGATTATTTTGGATAATAGTTCTCAATAATTGAGTTAAAGTTTTATCTACCACATTTGTTTGCCTATCTGTTTGTGAATGACAAGTAGTAGAAAATAACAATTTAGTTCCTTATTTACCCCCACAAAACTTTCCAAAAGTAGTTTAGAAATTCAACATCTCTATTAGATACAATGCTTCTTAGAACACCATGTAACTGAACTATTTCCCTAAAGAAAAAATATGTTATATTTGTTGCGTCATCGGTTTTATGACATAATATGAAATGCATCATCTTATGCATTATCAATTTTATGATACAATATGAAATGCATCATCTTACGAAACATATCTATAATAATAAATATTGAATCTTTATCATTTTTAGACCTAAATAACCTTAAAACAAAATCTATAAATATATCAACTCAAGGTTTTTTATGTACTAGTAAAGGTGTATACAAACTATGAGGCATGATTTTTGACTTGGTTTGTTTATATATTATACATCTATCATATATTCTCCAAACACCCATTTTCATGTTAGGCTAGTAAAAATGCTTATTAATATATATCTAAAGTCTTAACTACCCTAAAATGTCTTATTAAACCACTCAATAAGCTTCATTTACAAGCAATTCACACAACGAATATTTAGGCACAGATAACCTCCTATCTTTAAAAAAATTCATTATGCCTTAATACTTATCAAAGGTCGAATGCTCACATTGTCCTTACATACCAAAGTTGTCATCATCATTTATAGTTGTTTCTCATGTTCAAATCCTAAACGTCTAATGTTTAAGGTATTAAGAAGAACATACCTTCAAGATAATGTATCCACAATAATATTTTCCATACCTTGCTTGTACTTGATGACATATATGAACATCTTAATGAATTCAATCCGCTTGGCATGTTGCTTATTCAACTTACCTTGGCTCAAGTGTTTTAAAGATTAACGGTTTATATGTATTACAAACTCCCTAGAGAAAAGATAATGTTACCAAATCTTTAAGGTCCTCACTAATACATACAACTCTTTATCATATGTTGGATAATTAAGAGTTGCTCCATTAAACTTCTTACTAAAATAGGTAATGAGTTGTTTTTCTTGTAGCAAAAATGCTCTAATATATATACCCAAGACATCACACTCAATCTCTCTCATTTTTTTGTAAAGTGAGGTAAAGCAAATAATGAGGCCAAAATCATCCTTTCTCTTAACAAGTTAAAATTTTTTTCTTGATCATCATCCCATTTAAATCCAACTATTTTCTTTATAATTTAAGTCATTGGTGCAGTTAGAGTACTAAAAACTTTGATAAATCTTTTATAAGAACTAGCTAAACCATGAAAACTTCTTACCCCACTTATCATCTTTGGTGTAGGCCATTCTTAAATAACCTTGATCTTTACCTCATCCATCTCAATCTTTTTTAAACTAACAACATAACCTAAGAACATAATTCTTTTCATGCAAAAATCATAATTGTTTAAATTAGATTAACATATAATCTTTCCTTTCTAAGTATTTCAAGACTATCTTTATGTTTCGTATTTTATAGCACTTTGCCATTTCAAAATCAAAGCAGATGAAGATTTTAAAATGAAATTTGCATTCTTTGGTTTTGTAGTTCAAATTAAACACATTTTAGAATAAAGGAAGAGATCTATCATTTTCTCCAAAAAATCATCTTTAAACTAAACACCTAATCTTCAAAAGGATTTAAATACTCCATCTTTAAAATGATTTAGATGGTCCTGGTATATTTTGAATTCATTTGGATACAAGAACTTTCATGGCTTAAGCAATTGAATATTTGGTAAGCCTTATATAGTTTAAGGCTGTGTGTATATAGGAGGTAATTGCATTTGCACTAACATACCTAAGTTATAACTTGATCAAAGACATACTTATTGATAAATAAACATATATGATCAAAACCTTCTCCAATTTTGCCTCTCTATTGCTGGGAACTAGATTAATACAAGACTATAAAGATAATTTTAGTTTTTAGACTTGCAGTAACATAATGGGTGGGGCTATGATTTGATTTTGTTGGGAAAGAAGAAGGAGGGTGGTTGTTATTTTATGGGAGAAATGAAGGCAGGTGGGATGTGATTTTTAAAGATTTCTCTGTAAATAGGAATGAAAAGAGTAATGGATTTTTTGTTTTGTTTTAATGTTGCTGATATGGGTTTTTAATGACATGTCTTTCTAATAAATGAGGTCAAGCTATAATTAACGAAATATCACTAGTTACAACTTGAACATCATAAAATTTCTCATAAAAATCATGTTTTTTATTTTATTTTATAAAAAACTCGTTGTCCTGATTTTTCAACCGCTACTGCTCCTAAAAAAAATATGATAATAGTTAAAAATATTATAAGGCCAAGACAAGCTAGTTTGTTTTGCCATGCCTTTGTTTTTTCCTTTTTTTTTAAAAAAAGTATACATCCAATGTTTATTTGATTTTAAATTAAATAGTTATATATATATATATATTATTAATTTCTTAAATTAATTTGAAATATAGTTGAGTTATTATTTTTTTAAATGCTATTAGAATTTTTGTTTGTTTTTTTTTTAAAAATTAATAGAATCCTTTTTTCATTATATAACAATTTCTTATCTTTAAAATCATATAACTTTTTTTTTTTATATCACATATTAAAAGAAAAGTTAAAACACATGGGGGTTTCACTGTAGCTTTACACACAGATTGTTGTGGATTGCTATATTAAAATTACCCTTTTACCCTTGAGTGAAGAAACTTTAAGCCTTCAAAGTGGGTTTTTTTGGTCTTTTCCTCTCACTCAGTGATCATTAAAAGATTATTTGGGTATGTATATATCTTTTCAAATTTTTTAACACATTAAAAATACTCTTTTACTCCTAGAGTTAACAAAATTTAGAATTGTTGATCAATGGTTTTTTTGACTTTTCACAAGCTTCGTAACGGTAAAAATATTTATTTGCTCCTAAGATAAAAAAAAAAATATCGAGCTGCTGGACAAGATGTTTTAGGGTTTTCCACTCTACGTGTATAATAAAAAAAACATTTTTAACATTAGAAAAGACAAAAAAGAAGCTTTGCTTTTGGAGGTATTTTAGTATTCTTCACATGAGTATTTTATATAATTAAGAAGGTTATGTAGGCGTTTTGATATTTTCATGTTTTGCCTTTAATTTCTGAATTGAAAAGTTGTAGGCGTGTGTTTCATACATGCCAGAGAGTTGGTGACGTCCACGCCATTCAGATGGCACATTTGACATCATCCGATGGCTAAATTTGGCAATCCGTCATCTTCCTGGATGCGCAGTTATGTTTTTTTCCACGTGATGTGGCGTGTGTAAGCTTATGGTGGTTGAATTGCAACTGATGATCGATTGTTTTTATTTTTTCTTTTTTTTCTCTTTCCCGACAGCTAAAGTACATAATTGTCCTATTTGTTTGTTGTTTTTTTAATTTCATTCCTCATTCTTTGAATTTCTTATTGCATTCTTATTCCTTTTATAGAAGTTTTGTTTTGTTTTGTTTTTTTTTCAATTTTGTCCTTCAATTACAATTTTTCATATATATATATATATATTTTCATTTTTGTCCTTATTCTTTTGATTTCTTATTTTGTTTTTATTTCTTTTATAGTTTCAGTCATCCTAAATCCATCCTTATTTTTTATTGGTGTTTCAAAATCCATCCTTTTAGTGTTGATTTTTTATTTTGGTCCTTTTCTCTTTTGTTAGAGTTTTATTTGTTTACAATTTAGTCCTTCAATTTTAATTTGTGTGTATAATGTTTTTCAATTTGATCCTTCTATTTTTGATTTCTTATTTTTTCCCTTGGCACTTTTGTCAAAGTTTTTATAGCTTTTAATTTTACCCTTCAAATTAAATTTATGATTTTTTTCAATAGTAATAATATTTATTTTAGTTTTGTCCTTTTTTCATTTGATTTCTTATTTGTTTCATTTTCTCTTTTATCAAAGTTTTTATGATTTATGATTTTATCCTTCAAAACAAGTTTATGATTTTTGTTATTTCAATAATAATAATAGTAGGAGGAGGAGGAGTAATGATGATGGTGGTGAAAATAATAGTAGTGATAATAATAGTGTAAGTAATAATAATAATGATGATACCGATAAGAAACAAATAATAGTAATATTAGTTATAGTGGTGGTGATAATAACTATAACAATAATATAAATAATAATAATAATTTTGATAATAATAACAATGATAATAATGATTACGATAATAATACTAATAATAATTATGATATTACTTATTGATAATAGTAGCAATAATAATAGTTGTACTTGTAATGATAGTTATAATATTAGTAATGATAGTAATAATGATGATAATAATAACAATAATGATAATTCATTATTCAATGTTAGATTTGCTGAGAATTGAGTTTTATTGTTTTTCCATAAATGGTATTTTTGATCTAATATCCCATATTATTTGTTTGAAAAGTTTATATGGGTTCACATTCTTTTTTATCTTATTATTTTTAAAATTTTTTATCATTTAACATTAATTTTTTAAAAATAAAAAAAATCAACTAAATTTCCTCTGAATCTAATAAATAAATCAATTCACATCAAGCTTTTCAAGATTTATCATGTTGCGTGAATTTATAATATTGCAAAATAATTTTCATGCCCTTAATAATTTTTTTAATATTTTTAAAAATATAATTCAGCCCAGGATGAAATGCATACAAATAAACTAGTCATATCTTAAGCATGGGCGTGTTTGACACTACATTTTAAAAGTGTTTTTGAAAAAAATTGAATTTTTTTTTATTTTAAATTAATATATTTTTAATATTTTCAATTTATTTTGATGTGCTGATTTCAAAAATAATTTTTTTAAAATAAAAAAATATTTTTAATATATTTTTTTAAATAAAAAATACTTTAAAAAACAATCACAACCACCTTCTCAAATACATTTAAGTTACTTAAGTTGACTTCATGTAGATGTTTGAAACTTCAAATTTTACATTTTTCATGTAGTTAAGTATTTAAACAGATGAATTCATTTTTATATTCAAACTCCAAATAACGATGTAAAAAAAGGCTTAAAAAAATAATATTTTTTTTAAACCCATTTACCAAAAAATGAAAAAACACAAAAATCACCTTTTTTTTTTTCTTTTTCCCGTCCCCTCTTTCTACTTCAGCTCTATTCTGCTCTCATTCTCTTCAGACATTCAAGATTCAACCCTTCAACCCCCTCCCTCTCTTTCTCTTGTCCATCCAATCATCTCCTTGCAAAAAAACCACCACCAACTGCCCTTTGTCCCTCTCTCTCTAAAAAACTCAAAACACACACATTTCCCCTTCAAACGTCACAACTCTCTCTTTAGCAGTCCGCTGCTGCACCAAAACAAGAGAAAAAGATAACAAACCCTAAAACAAAATGGTGTTCAAGAACAAGCTATTTTTCTCATCTTCAAAGAAATCAGAGACTTCAAGTCCTGATGGATCCAACAACAGTCCAAGATCAATCGGGTCAAATTCACCGATCGGGTCCGACAAGAAAAAACCCGCCAAATCTAAAGATTCAACACCTACTACTCCAGCTAGTACTGCTACTTCTAATAATTCTACTCGCAAGCAAACCCAAGTTAAAGATGGGGTAAAAAAGAAAGACTCATTTTTGAAAGGCAAAGAAACTGTGAGCCAACCTCAAACTCCTACCAAACCCGGGATTTCAAATTCTGGGTCGGATTTAAAATCCAAAAAAGGTGGTGTCTTGGTTGATAATAAGAAGAAAGAAGCAGAAAAGTATTCTGTTTCGCCGATTTTAGCTTCATCTTTGGGGTTGAATAGGATCAAAACAAGATCAGGGCCATTGCCACAAGAGAGTTTCTTTAGTTTTAAAGGTGATAAAGGGAGTGGTGTATTGGGGTCTAGTAATTTGTCAAGGCCAAGTGCTAGTAGTGGGGATGGAGGGTCGAGTTCGAATTCAAGTTCTTTAGGGTCAGGAAAGAAGAAGGAAGGAATATCGGGGCAGAGTAAGTTGAGGGTGTTTCAAGAGAGTGGTAACGGAGGTGATAATTCGGATAGCATATCTACTGGAAGTGGAGGACAGTCTAGAGAAGTTAGTCCGAATTTGCAGGCAAGAACTAGGTTGCAAAGTGGGGAGTCATCAAGCGAAGCAGGTAAGTTAGTTACCTTTTTTTCTTACTGGTTATAGTTTTGAAGGTCGTGGTTGCTTGCTTTTACTTGTTTTAATATTTGGTGTTGCTCACATATTTGTTGTTTCAAAGTGTAGTTGACTATTGGGAAAATTTGTTTAAGTGTGACATCCTTTCAGGTGTTTAATAAGTAAGGGCTTGGTTCTTCCATAAAATCAACTGAAATAGTATTTGCTCAATCTTAAGCAATGTCTAGCTCCTTCAGGTGTTTAATAAGGGCTTGGTTCTTCCATAAAATAAACTGAAATAGGATTTGCTCAATCTTAAGCAATGTCTAGCTCCTTACATCCTCAAACCTTAAAGGTAGGTCATTTTAATAAGGAATTGTCTAGAGGAGCTATTCATATTTACTCAAGGATTGGTGAAGTATATTGTTCATGCAAAAGCTTTACTCTTAGCTGTATAGATCATGCAAAGGCTTGGAAAAGGCCCTCAATCCTTTTGTTGAAAAAACTACAAGATCATGTTTTTTAACTTCCATGGTTGGGAAATCTTGCCTAAAATAACATAGCTTGAAGGGTGCCTCCAACTTAAATCTTAAATTGTGCTAAAGTGGCATAATTTTGGGACCATGTACAGATTTCAAAATTTGTGCAACGCACCAGCTTTGCATCCATTGGTAGAATGAACTGATAATTAAAACTTCCAAAACAATTAAATCTGAAAGGAGGATGATACCTTTAGCAATGAACCTCTAAATCATGCATGGCTCCTCAAAGAGCTTTATTACAGGTACTGTTAAGATGTGTGGATTTTCAAGATTGTCTGGAAATAATAATGGTGATATTTGTGTGGTAAAGCATTTGCAATTTTTCTTTTTCTTTTTTGCTTAATGTATTCTTGGATCCGACCTCACATTCAATTTATTAAGAGTGATGCAAAGAATTGGACTAGAAATTGCATTGGGATCATATTTGTGTATTTGCTTTGGAGATGTTCCATCATGCAATATGCCCTTGCGACGTAGTTAACCAAGTCATGTTTGTTTTGCCAGATATATGGTATCCAAACTATTAGAGAATAGTATAAATCAATCTTGAAACCTCACCTAACAACTTTAGCTTTTAGATTGGGTTGAGATGATTATTTGACATGGTATTAGAGCCTTGTTGACTAAGCGATCATGAGTTTGAATCTCATTACCCTAGACTTTATTGGAACCTCACCTATCAATTTAAGCTGTTGGGTTGAGATTTTTTTTAAAGAAACAATGTCTAATGTGAATTTGTATCCACAACATTTTATGTAAAGAAGACATTTCTGGAAAAGCTGTCCAATTTTGGTGGAACTTTCAGAATTGTGATTTAGTTGACAGGTTTTGCAAAAGAGTTTCCAATTTCTGTAAAGAAAGTTTGTGGAGTTATTGGAAATGAAGCAATATGCCTTGGTTTAAATTATATAAAAAACTAGTTTGAAAGAGATATATCCTAGCAGGTTCCTCATCATGTCAGAACATCAGGGTCTGTTCGACATGAGGTACTGAATTTGGTACATGGATTTGTGGGGGACCATATGGACGCTGTGTTAATAGGGATAATTATGCAAGGAACATGTTTGGACAGCAAATTAATTCATGTTTTGTAATGACAAAATTCTTGGTGAGAAGGAAAGTCAGACTGTATGTTGTTATTTTATGTGTAAAAAGAACAAGGAAGGTCTTCTTTATTTATCTATTCAATTGTAGCAGAATTGCTGTTAAACTTCATCATTCTGGTCAGTGTACAATTGTGCCTAAATTCCTGTTGACGTTGTTTAGAAGTTGGATGGCTGTACATATTGGGGGCCTAGGATGCTATGGTTTCATAGCTGGGAAGTGATTGTATGCTGGGAAAAAAAAAAAAAAAAAACAGTGCGGGCAGTTGCAATGCCCTTCACTTTTCTTTTTGTTATATTTACATAGATAGAAGGCCTTTTCCCTGGGACAAAGTCTGAAATTCATACAAGTTTAAACTTTGTCAAATGTAGAAATGGTTTTTGCTCATGGAATGTTCTTGCACGCAACGTTCTTTATGTCTTCCTTCGCAAAAACACATTTCTGATATTTTGTTACCATGGCAGGTCAACATAATTCATCATGGGGTCACTCTGGAGGCTTACGAAGTTCAGATGCTATCACACCTGAGGTACTAGTCAAGATATTTTTATTGATATTCCCTCACTTGTCTCCTACCTAGTCGGTTGTTCTTCTGCTAGTTTTCCTCACAATGGTGTTTTAAATGTTTGTTTTTCTAGACTTATGATTGTGACAACCCAAAGGAATCTGAATCTCCCAGGTTTCAAGCAATACTCCGTTTGACAAGTGCCCCTAGAAAGAGGTTTCCCGCTGACATAAAAAGTTTCTCACACGAATTAAATTCCAAAGGTGTACGGCCTTTCCCATTTTGGAAGCCTCGAGGGATAAATAACTTGGAGGTAACTTATTCAATTGCATTATATCTCTTCTAGATGATGCAATGTGCTTTATGAAGTTTGCTTCTTGATTAATCTTCTAGTTTTGGTACAGGAAATCTTGGTTGTGATACGTGCAAAATTTGACAAAGCAAAGGAAGAAGTGAATTCTGACCTGGCTATCTTTGCAGCAGATCTGGTTGGAATTCTTGAAAAAAATGCGGATAGTCATCCTGAGTGGCAGGAAACTATTGAAGACTTGTTGGTTTTGGCTCGGAGTTGTGCTATGACATCACCTGGAGAGTTTTGGCTTCAGTGTGAAGTTATAGTCCAAGAACTGGATGATAGACGCCAAGAACTTCCCCCGGGAATTTTGAAGCAACTTCATACCCGAATGCTTTTCATCCTAACAAGGTGTACCAGATTATTGCAATTCCACAAGGAAAGGGTGCTGGATGAGAATGAAAATGTTTTTGGGCTTCGTCAATCTAGGCTTTTGCATCCTTTAGATAAACGAATTCCTTGTGTTGGTAGGGATGGGAAAGTTTCTAGTGCTGCAAAGAAGGCAGCTTCAGGAAGGAAATCATATAGTCAAGAGCATAAGGCTGCATTAGTAAGAAAATCATACAGTCAAGAGCAGCGTGATTGGAGCAGAGAACAAGATATAATGCCAGGAAAACTGCTCTCTCCTGCTGATAACTCTCTTAAGAGTTACGAGTCTCCCACAGGCAGGGATCGGATGTCTTCTTGGAAGCCACTCCCATCTCCTCCTGGCAAAAGCACAAAGGAAGTTGTTCCTGAAGAGGAGCAGAATGACAGTAAGATTGAACCTTTGAAAACTTCAAATGACAGGAGAGTAGCCTCTGACGTGCATCTGGCTGCTGCAAAGGTTTCTGACCTTCCAATGGTGAAAGATTTGCATGAAAATTCTACGAAGCACCAACCTAAAATTTCTTGGGGAAACTGGGGCGATCAGCAGAATATTGCTGATGAGAGTTCAATAATGTGTCGCATTTGTGAGGAGGAAGTTCCGACTTCACATGTAGAAGATCATTTAAGAATTTGTGCAATTGCAGATCGATGTGATCAGAAGGGTCTAAGTGTCAACGAGCGCTTGATCAGAATTTCTGAAACACTTGAGAAGATGATAGTCCAGAAGGATATTCATCATGCAGTGGGAAGCCCAGATGTTGCTAAAGTTTCAAATTCTAGTATGACTGAAGAATCTGATGTTCTCTCTCCAAAACTCAGTGATTGGTCTCGTAGAGGGTCAGAGGACATGCTTGACTGCTTTCCTGAAGCTGATAATGCTGTTTTTATGGATGACCTGAAAGGGTTGCCTTCCATGTCATGTAAAACCCGATTTGGTCCCAAGTCTGATCAAGGAATGGCCACATCATCAGCTGGTAGCATGACTCCTAGATCTCCATTATTGACACCAAAGACCAGTCATATAGACTTGCTTTTAGCAGGGAAGAGTGCTTTTTCCGAGCATGATGATCTTCCTCAGGTAGTTGTCTATTTTTCTTTCTTATAGATAAATGGGTTATGAATCCCTTTGAAATGGGGCGGGTTATACTTCTCTGGCCCCTTCCCATATTAATTGAGTTCATAAGGTATGGGGATTCCCCGTTAATAAAAAAAAGTATAATATTTGTATGTACAATTGATACTTGGCAGTTAATATCTGATGAAAAATTGATATTAATTACATATGTATATTGAATTTTATTGTAACTCATTAATATTGAAGTATACATTGATTTTAAAAGGTGAGTTATTCAAGAAATATACAGACAAAAGATCAAAAACAAAATATATGGATCTATATGATCAGGTTTGGGTTCTCCACGGAGCGGGGGCATGTACCCTGCCCCCATTGCCATTTGCATATCAGGGAAAAAAAACCCCATACCTGCTCCCATCGGGTCAGGTTTTGTTGGGTATCCATTAGGTCGGGTAATTTTGCCATCCCTAAAAAGGAGTTAGCTATTGTGCTTTAGGATGTTACATAACTAAATAATGTTGCACTATAGACATGGTGTCTCTCATCAGCACGGCAACACTTGTCCTTATTTTTAAATTGAATTTTATCTTAAATATTGGCCATATTCCAAAAATGCAATATGAAATTCTTTGTAATTGCACGTGCTTTCAGAGGGGACAAGAAAGAGAAAATGTAATAAACAATGTTCTTAAGGCAGCTGGAAGAACATTAAGTACTTGAAAGTTGGTGTGGCCTTAATGCAGTTCTTGCTGATTGGAATTGATTACTTTTTGTTTAAGTTTTATTTTTGAAGGTGTCTATGTATTGATGCAGCTGAATGAACTTGCTGATATTGCAAGATGTGTAGCAACTACACCTCTAGAGGATGATCGCTCCACTCCCTATTTGCTAACTTGTCTTGGAGACTTGAGGGTTGTCATTGAGCGGAGAAAGTTTGATGCACTTACTGTGGAGACTTTTGGAACAAGAATTGAGAAGCTTATTCGGTGGGTAATGCATGAAAAGTTTTGGAGTTTTCTGTATATATGCAAAGAACATCCATGTATTATGAAGTTTGAATTTAGCTTTCAGTGAAATTTAGTGTGCACTTCTTCTAGAGAAGTTTCACAATTTTGAATTCTTATGGAAAGTTAATTGATTGCCACTTTGTTCTTCTTTCTTGTTGTGCAGGGAGAAGTATTTGCAGCTTTGCGAGCTAGTGGAAGATGAGAAGGTTGATATAACAAGTACTGTAATTCATGAAGATACACCTTTGGAAGATGATGTTGTTCGAAGCTTGAGAACAAGTCCAATACATTCTTCTAAGGATCGTACCTCCATTGATGACTTCGAGATAATAAAACCAATAAGTCGTGGGGCGTTTGGAAGGGTGTTTTTAGCTAAAAAGAGAGCAACAGGAGACCTTTTTGCCATAAAGGTACCAATATTTGATGTTGTGGTTGTAATTTCTTTTGTAGTTTGACTTTTGCTTCATTTTGTTTTACCGATTGCTTATTTTTTTCTCCTTAAATTTCCTTTGTTCAGACAATATTTATGTAAATGTGTGTCTAATCAACTATAATTTTGGGGCTTATGAGGCCTTGAAGTTAGGTGCCTCATGCAGGAAGAGGTCGTGAATAGCCCCCCAAAAGTAGAATTTTTTTATCAAGATTGAATGGGGTGAGGTCATGGTACTGTAGTTAGGCCCAGTGGGATTTTGTCAAATAAGAAACTGTGATTTTTTATGGTAGTTCCTCAAGTTCACATAAAGGGTAAGACGAGACAAAAGATGCATCGAATTCCTTCAGAAGTCTGACCACTTTTTACAGGGAATCTTAAGGAAACTATATGTTTGAATTTGAGGGTCGGCATTCATGATGATATTTGTTTCAAGAGTTGGAATGGCAAATCTCCCTTTTGTCAATAATATAACTCCTGTTTCTTAATTTATGATTTTATCTGAATAGATGGAATTTTAGATAATATGTATATGTGGGTGTGTGTGTGTGTGGACCCAGTGTTTGTTGCTGATATTAGGCTGTAATTTAATGGTTCTTGTTGTTGAGTGTCCCATGCTCATCTTTTGTCAGTGGGAAGTAAAGAGGAAGTTGAGTCAGAATTGATTGGATACTTGGCATTTGCAACAGGTTCTTAAAAAGGCTGATATGATCCGCAAGAATGCTGTTGAAAGTATACTAGCAGAACGAGATATTTTAATTTCAGTCCGCAATCCCTTTGTGGTGAGCATGTCTAGCTTGCATATCATTTTGGCAGGTCATCATAAATTCATTTTCCATTCTAACATATATGTGTAATTTGTCAGGTTCGCTTCTTCTATTCATTTACTTGTCGTGAGAATTTGTATCTTGTTATGGAGTATTTGAATGGTGGCGATCTGTATTCATTGTTGAGAAATTTGGGCTGCTTAGATGAAGATGTTGCTCGTGTATACATTGCAGAAGTTGTAAGTTTTAGTGTTTTTCCCTCATAAATACTTATACTGCATATAGAGCAGTTTCAAAATCTAATTATTATTGCTTTTAAGGTGCTTGCTTTGGAATATTTGCACTCACTGCGTGTAGTTCATCGTGATTTGAAGCCTGATAATTTGTTGATTGCACATGATGGACATATCAAGGTAACTCCTTTATTTTATTTTATCTTTTTGTACTTGTCCTGCTATTTCTTACCAACACCTACACTTTTTGATTGCCATTATTTAGTTTATCCTGTGACCTTGTTCCGGTTTTTTTTTTTTTTTAATTTCAAGATGCCCTTGTCCAACTAAGGTGTACATTCTTTTTAACAGCTGACAGACTTTGGTCTTTCCAAGGTTGGTCTCATCAATAGCACCGATGATTTATCTGGTCCAGCAGTTAGCGGGACTTCCATGCTTGTGGATGATGAACCTCAACTATCTACTTCCGAGCATCAGCGAGAAAGGCGGAAAAAACGTTCTGCTGTGGGCACACCTGATTATCTGGCACCAGAGATACTTCTCGGAACAGGACATGGTTTGTATACCTTGTTTTAGCTCAGGGTGCTACAATTGCCTTTATTTTATTTGTATAGTGATGCAACATTAGGTTTACTGAAAGTGTATGTTTGGCGTTCCTTAAAGCAGCTTATGTAATGCTAACCTTATTACTTAATTGCATTTAAATGCCTGAAACAATAAACTCTCTGTATAATTTTCTGCAGGAACAACTGCTGATTGGTGGTCTGTGGGTGTTATTTTATTTGAATTGATTGTTGGTATTCCACCCTTTAATGCAGAGCATCCCCAGGTTAATTCCTTGCTTCTGTCTACAGTATTGTTATGAATTTTGTTGCTATGTTCTCTCTTCAACTTGCCTCCTGATAAATTCTTTTTCTTTCTATCTTCTTTTACGAACTTTAATTTATTTATTTTTTCTGAAAAATATTTCTATTGTATTCTCTAAACAATGAGTAGTCCATTTCATGCTTAGGATTAATGAACCTAAGAGTATAATAACTAAGGATAACTTTGAGATGCTTAGTTTGGGTCATGAGAAGTATTCCTCTCTTATGAAAGTGAGCGTTGCTGGGAAAGTTTTAAAAGAAATGGTTCTGGAAAGTGCAGGATGATATTATAATTGTCATACTACTAAACATGTTAGTTTTTTGTGATGGGAACTTTCCTCTCTCAACCACCTCTGAAGCAATGAGAGTTGCATTTGACCCTATTTTCTTAGCCAGTTGATATGCTGCATTTCTTAATTAATTTTTTCTTGCAGTGAAACAGCCTAGGAGCAATGCAAGTGTAATTTTGGTTGAATATGTATCAGGAGAAACATTAATTTTTATAATTTTCTACATAATAGGTGTATATTGTCGAAATTGGGAAGTACAAAATACCTTCTACATAGGAAGATTTATGTTTTTTTTGTTTAATATTAACAATATTAGTGTATTCTCATTTAGAATTCCAAGTCTAGAATTAGAATTAGTTGTTTTTAAGAGGTTTATATATGCACATCTTCTATGATCTTTCAATAGGCGGAATGCAATATTTTCTTAGAATTTCCAGACAACATGGCCTTTGTGATTTTGAGAAGCGATCAATTTTAGGTCCAACTCTTAAGAATCATGGTGTGGTGCTGGGGTTTCATTTCTAGATGTTATTCCTTAAACCTTCTTTAAATTCTAATATTAAATTACTGCAGAGAAGTTTCAGTAACCAGACTTGATCTATACAAAAACAAGTATTCCCCCAAATTGTGGGTTAGCATTAGCTTAAAATCTGCTCGGAGTCGGTACCAGCAGGAAAGGATGAGACTTCCTAATTTGCTTTCCAGACTTCGGTTCATGATGTGTGGGAGGAAGTTGTTGAATTAATAGCTACAAATAGGCAGTAGACTGAGATAGATTCTGAGAAAATCTGAATTTTGCCAGATAATCTGAATTTTTCCAGATAATTACTTTAAGACATTAGAATGGTTCTCCATAGCTGACCTTGTTTCATCATCGCTTACAATTATATTTGATTTTGAGGAAATACAGATACTTAAGAAAGATTATTACAAGGTAATTCTTTTAAGATGTCAATAGGGACCTTGATAGTGCGAGGTAGTATAATTTAGGTTAAATGACTCAGTGAGATATTATGACATGTGGAGGCAGTCTACTAAGGCAATGAGTTGTACTTGAAGACAATTGGACATGATTATAGCTGTTAATATCACAGATGTTTACTTGGACAATAATTTTGGGGTGGTAGTTTGCATTCTAGATTAGATATCAAGAGATAGCTTAGAGGGTGGTAGGTAGTTAGTCTGTAATGTAAAAACTTTAAAGGTAAACTAATTTTTGCACATATAGATTCATTTCTAGCCCCAATTTTTAAAATTTTCATTTTTACCCCTTTAGTTTTTAAGAGTTTCAATTTGCCCTTGCTATAAATTACTAAACTGTTTTCTTACATTTTCTTTTTTCCTTATTTTTCTCTAAATCCACATTCATGTTATAGCATCTCACAAAAAACTTAAACGTCAAACTAAAATAAGCTGAAGCCAAACCTTCTCAAAGAAGAACAATAGTCCCCCAAAGTGAAGTGAAAAAAAAAGAAAACCATCAAAAGACCAAATTCAAAGAGTAGGCCATGTAATGTTAAATTGTAACATGGAACTTATTGGGATCTAGAAGGGTAATTTTGTGAAACTTTAAATTATAGGGGTAGAAGTGGAATATCAATGAATCTATGGGGGTAAAAATGAAGTTACCCAACTTTAAAATTCCTGATGAAGCTGTGAGAAATTGTTGCTTTACAATGGTTGATGATGCTCAGCAAAATGTCTTGGGTGGCCTAAGATGTGAGTTTGCGACATGTCATGTGGATGTGTATGAGTGGTCTGAGGTGATAGTGCATGAATAGTCATGTAGTTTTCCATACTTTTAATTAGCTCCATGTTTTTATGTCAGGCTCCTCTATTGCTACCTGACCCCCCCTATAGGGCATTGGCTTCTATTTACATGGTGGACATTAGTCAGGGTTGGTTGCAAAATTGTTTCAAACACCGAGTCATACAACCATTAATGTCAAATATGATAGTAGGCGAGATGCATGGTGTTTTGGATCGTTTGGTGTACAACGTTAACCTTTACTGTTTTTCTTAATCAAGTAAAATTAAGCCATTCAAACCATCTTGTAACAAAGCTTGTGGGCTTTGGAATGCTATTCTGGAAAGTTATTTATTTCTTAGTGATTGTTTGAAATAGCTTTGGATTTTTTTTTTCTTTTATTTATTTGCATGTTAATTTTCAATTTTGTTTCTATTGCTCCATTCTTATTTCCCTTTTTGCTTCTAGACGATATTTGATAATATTCTCAACTGTAAGATACCTTGGCCACGGGTGCCTGAGGAAATGAGTCCTGAAGCACAGGATCTAATTGATAGGTAAGAGAGTTTGCCTAGTTCTCATAAATGGTTAGTCTATTAATGTTGTTATTGAAATGTATATTTGATCTGATTGATTTTGTCATCATTTATGATGAGGATGGTTCCATTTCAACTGATTTGCTGTAAAATACAATGCCTGCGATCTCTTTGGTATTTTATGAGACCTGAATTTAGAGACTCTCATATCTTTTTTGTATTTAGTGGATCTTAATTTGCAAGATATACTGTAAATTAGATTTCCTGAGGTAGAGTTTTGTATTGTGAATTGATTGATGTTTTTGAGTCTGAACTAATACTATTCATCTCCAGATTATTAACTGAAGATCCTCACCAGAGACTTGGAGCTGGAGGAGCATCAGAGGTGAACTTAACTTTTATTTCTAGTTTATTTTCCAGCCTGCTCATGTTCATGCATGTATTTCATTGTACCTTTAACCTACTAAAAGCAGAACTTTTAATCCAGGTAAAGCAGCATGTATTCTTTAAAGATATCAACTGGGACACACTTGCCAGGCAAAAGGTGTGATTGTCTTCCTTGAGTATAAGCTTGACTTTATGTAGTCTTACAAAATGGGTTGTAGATTGACTTATCATTTTTGCATCTGCTATCTTTCAGGCTGCATTTGTGCCCAGTTCAGAGAGTGCACTTGATACAAGCTACTTCACTAGTCGATACTCTTGGAATACTTCAGATGATGCAATATACCCAGCCAGTGACTTTGAGGATTCGAGTGATGCAGATAGCTTGAGTGGCAGCAGTAGCTGCTTAAGCAATCGCCATGATGAAGTGGTATTATGTCCTAAAGTTTTTCTCAATCTTTGGAATTTTTTATGCCCCCCCTGCATATTTAGCAGAAGTGACTCACTCTTGGGCCATAATGATAAACAGGGAGATGAATGTCAAGGTCCTGCTGAATTTGAGTCTGGTTCATGTGTCAATTACTCCTTCAGTAATTTTTCATTCAAGGTACTTCCATTCCCCTAAGCTGGATTAACAACTCCTCCTTCCCTAACCTGAATGTTTGACGTGTTTTTGGCAAGTAAAGTTGTCCTGTTTACCTTTTCTTTATTGATTTTTTTTTCCTTGGTCTTTCAATTTTTGGTTCCTAAAGTTAGATGGGGGTAAGAACTAATACACTCATCAAGAAATGATGTTTATTAGCCCAAACACAATTTTCATGTCTGCTAGGACAAAAAAAATATTAAAACCTTAAAATATTCTGTTAGATTTCATTGAGAAAAATATTTCTTTGATCATCTGGAGCAAATAAAAATTTTAAGAACAATATTTTCTTGATTTTCTTTTTAGTTTGGAAAGAAAGGAAAGAAAAGGTAAGAAAATTTCTGATTCCACGCTTATAAACAATGTATTGCTCACGGATCGTTTGTTCTGAGTTAATTCAGAACTTATTTAATACGATCCACGATGTACTTTAGCTTATAGCTTAAATGTACAGCGGTATTGCTCAAATTCTTATGGGATAATTTATGCTGTATATTTATTCCTTTACCATTCTGTTGTGTCCATGACTGCATTCTTACCTTTTTTTTTTTTTCTGTGGTTGTAGAATCTCTCCCAGCTTGCATCAATCAACTATGATCTTCTCTCTAAGGGTTGGAAGGATGATCCACCAACAACTAATTTATGACCATTTTTCCTTGGTCAGAAGCCAGAAGAATCGTGTTCCTTGGCATTGAAATCATTTTGAACGTTTATGGGGCATCTGATTTGCCAGTGTTGTTTATATACTCTGTACATGTAATTACTCTAGTTAGTGTTTTCTCCCCTCATTACATCTTTTCATTTCTTCTATGATCGACAGATGGTAATTTAATTCATTTTTGATACTTGCAGACATAGAAGAAAAGTTGAGGACTGAAACTGCTTTGGGATGTGCTCTTTGTTCAGTATAGGTAATGGATCCACACTGTTGGGGTTCAATTTTATTTGTTTAGTTGAGCTGAGGAATATTGTTTTCCATTATTTAAATGCCCCGGTGTTGGTCTGCGCTCTTTGATGTCTGGTGTACTTTTTTGTGATTCTCACCTCGTATCAATGAAAGAACACATCCCTATTTTTGAAGTTCAGTGTAATATGATCATCAAACTTGCAAGATTCTTTGCTATTCTGTGGTTTAATCCATGACCGTAAGAAGTTTAGAGACCAGTTGCTGTTTTTCTGTCCAATCACAACGGAAAATTTGTTTGGTTAGCAAATAATTTATGATTTTTATACTGAATTTCATATATAATTGTGTTTTAAACATTGATTTTGTAAAAGCTAAAATAATCTATTTTTCTTTGCTCGTTTGCTTAATTTCACAGTAGTTTTTTAAAAATTGCTATTAAAAGTGTTTCTTAAATTTATTTATTTTTAAATTACAATTGCAAAAACAATCATAATATTAAATATACACTTGGTCATGTTAGTATTTGCTACTGTTAGTAGTCAGATTCCTTTTTGTTGTTCTACCTATTATCCCCTCACCTTTTCCCTTGATTTGCCTTTGGTTTTCACAAATCCATTTATAATGAAAACTCTTGCTACTCTTTGCCTGATCTGTTACTGCATCTTTCATGCACGGTGGGCAAATTGCGGTCTTTATTTTTGGAAAACTTGTGTTTGATTCTCACCATTTACTTGAAATAAATGAAGGGAGAAAAATAAAATATTAGAGGTTCTGTGGCCAGTGTTCTAAATGCTGCAAGATGGTGTTACATCTAAAAAGTAAAAACTACTAAAAGATTTGGTATGGGTGCTTCTACTGTTCATATGAACTTATGAACAGTGAAGCACCTCGCCGTCATCTTTTACACTTTGATTTTTTTTTTGGGTTTTTTTCTAAGTTTTTTTTCTCTAAGTTTATACTTGAAATTTGATAGATTTTAAATTGATTTTTACAATTTATTCAGTGTTTGTTATGAGATTATCACAACTTTGAAAAAAACAACTTGCATGTAACAAAAAAAACTTTATGTAATTACTGCTTAATTGTACAAGTGATTTAATAATTTCCTGTTACCCAAATATCTGGCAGTGCAAATGGTGCTTCACTATTTATATAAATAGTGAAGCATCTTTTTTTTTTTCTTGATTTTTTTTTGTTTTTTTTGAAGGCTTGTTTTTCTTAATCTTATCCTTGATATTTTTAGTAGATTTTAAATTGGTATTTATAATTTATTTTAATTTTATTTTTATAAAGTTATTATAATTTTAAAAAAATATTTTGGTATGTGATTGCTATTTAATTTTTTAAGTGTTTAGTTTTATTATCAAGTAATTAAATAAAATTAAAAATAAATTTTAAATTTATTTTTATAATTTATTTGGTGTTTGTTATGGGGTTATCACATCCTAAACACAACTTGTATGTAATTACTGCTTAATTTTACAAGTGATTTAGTTTTATTATCTAATAATTTTATGTAACTGATTTAGTTTTATTATCTAATAATTTTATGTAACCTAAAAACACTAAAAGATCTGGCACTGCTTCACTGTTTATATAAACAGTGAAGCACCCTCCTTTATTATTTTTACTTTGATTTTTTTTCTGAATTTTTTTATTTAATTTTATTCTTTGATATCTGGTAAAAAATTTTAAATTAATATTTATAATTTATTTTAATTTTATTTTTATAAGGTTATTATAATCTTAAAAAAATATCTCGGTATATAATTACTAATTAATTTTTGAAGTGTTTATTTTTTTATTATAGTGTAATTAAATAAAAAATATATTTTTTTAAAAAATATATTAAAATAGCGAGAAAAGAAGTTCTTTCATCGAGTTTGATTACGAAGCCAGGTAATAGACTGAAATAAAATAAACCCCTGTGTTACCTTTCCCTTTCTACCCGTTTTGCCCTTTCTTCATAGCAAGATGCCCGAGACTTTCTCCTTCCCTGGACCTTGTTAACCGGCTTGAAGGGAGAAAGGCTGGTCTCCGTTCAACCACTCTCACTTACTAGGAAGAAGGACAGAGACAATCAAAGACGGAAGACATTTTAGTTTGATTTCCTTTCTTAAGCTGATCCGCTGACTCGAGTACTTGTCTAAGCTCTTTGCATCTGTTTCTAGCACGAACCCGGACCGTCGAGGGAAAGGGGAATTGCCTTGATAGCGAAGATCCATTTGTAGTGATTTTCCGACAACCTGTAATTTTAATTGACTGATAATTAATTTTTTCTAATTTATTTTTATAAAATTATTGTGATTTTAAATAAAAATCTTGATACTTTTTTTAAAAAAATTATTTTCATATATTTAAGAGGAAAATAGTTTTTTATTTTTTTTAAAAAAATATTAAATCTATTAAAGTTTATTGTTTAGAATCATGACTTCGACTAAATAAGCTACAAAGTCAAGGCGGTAAGTATGTCATAGTTTTTATATAAAAAAAGATGCTATATGAGATTTATTTTTTTAAATCAAACAATGTTCTTACTTGTTTTCTAGATTATTTTTGAACTTACTAAATTGATATAGATCATATTAAAAGTCTCCTATACTTTTTATTTTAAAACCTGGATTATGTAAGGATTTGAATCAAGATTTTTTAAAATTAACTTATTGAAACAAGTTTAATGATAATATAAAAGAATTTTTTTGTGATCTAGACAATTTTTTTTTAACATTTTAACAAATATTTTGTTGACCCACAATGATCAGCTCCTCATTTGGTCCAATTTTTTACGCTTAATTTTTAGCTTCTATTTAAAGACAATGGTGGTTATATCCACCTTATATTTGTGCATCTTGAGAAAAGTGGTAATTCTTCATGTTTATTGATCTTTCCGAAACACGAGCCTCATCTCTATACTCTTTTTAAGGACAGATAATGGCCCAGCAGGAGCTTCAAGCATGCATCATGTTTATAAACTATAATTTTGAAATCCGGCTTGGCGGGTTGATCCAGGACTTGATCGATCCAGGGCTGGAACTAGATTGGGTTAAAAAAAAACAGGGAAAGAAAAAACCCGGCGTGACCTGGCGGATGGACCCGGCTGCAAATCCTTTGACTTTTATTTATTTTTTGTTTTTCTTACTAAAACGATGTTGTTTTGATTTTTTTTAAAAAAAAAATTAACCCGGCCGATCCGGTCAAAACCCGGAACTCAGGTCTTGGACTGAGCTGGCCACCAAACCGGGTTTTAAAACTATGGTATAAAAACAATCTTATCTCTCAAAGTCTTGCAATGGAGCCAAGACCTGCTATCTTTGAAACTGTGAAATGCTATGAGATAGTATTAATACTAGAAAAGTGGCCTGCGCTATGCTGCGGGTCAATTTTTTTATATAAAAAATATTAAAAAAAATTAAAATTTAAGAGTGTTAGGTTTTTCTACAAAGTTATACCTAAGAGTATTGGGTCTATATGTTACTCCTAATCCAAAAGTTATATTTATAATATTAATAATATTATTAAACTTACATGACCCAAGTTTAAGTGAGTTCTGTTGCAACATCAAACTTGGAGCCTTTGATATGAGTCTGGTTGCAAGGTTTTGTTATAAAAGTGTAATAATTAAAAAAAAAAAAAAATTAATATTACAAAATAAAATTAAAAAAAAAGATTAATTGGAAACAAAAAAACAATAAATTAAAGTATTATTTTGATGAATAGTGTAGGAGGGGTACAGTAAAATCCCCTCATGAGATCATAATAATTTAATAATCAGTAAACAAAACAAATCATAAAGTTTAATTCTTAATTAAATTGATATTAAAAAATGAAATTGAAAGAAAAAAACGACTTAAGAAAAAGAAAAAAAATCTTAATCAACTAGTTTAACCCGTCAAACCTGGGATTTGTGTCATAAAATTAAAAGAAAAAAGATTGATGTCTTTTAGTTATAGTTAATTACAATATTTAAAGATGAAATTGGAAGAAAAAACTAATAAAAAAAAATATGAATCAATTGGGTTAGCCCACCAAATCAGGTTAACCCGTCAAACCTGATATTCATGTCATGAGAGTGTGATAACTAAATAGAAAAAAATTAACATGAATAAACTAAAATGAACAAAAAAAAGATTAATTAAAAAGAAAAAAAAAGGAAAAAAAAAACCTACAGGAAAAAAAAAACTAATGAAGAAAAAGAAAAAAAAAATCTGAATTAACTAGGTTAACCCGTCAAACCAGGTTAATCCGTCAAACTTAGAATTCGTGTAATAAATGTTTGATAACTAAATAGAAAAAAACTTAATATTAACAAACTAAATCTAAAAAAAATAATGAAAAAGAAAAAAAAACAAAAATACTAAACAAAAAAAATATTAATTTAAAAAAAAAACAAAGAAAGAAAAGCCTACATAAAGAAAAGAAACTAATGAAAAAAAAGAAAAAAAATCTAAATTAACTGGGTTAACCCTTCAAACTAGGTTAACCCATCAAATCTGGGATTCATGTCATGAAAGTTTGATAACTAAATAAAAAAAAATAATTACGGGTTAACCCAGAATTAGCTGGGTTAACCCATCAAACTCGGAATTCGTGTTATGAAAGTTTGATAACTAAATAAAAAAAATTTAACATTAACAAACTAAATTAAATGAAAAAATTAATTAAAAAGAAAAACCAGAAAAAAAAATTGGGTTAACGCATCAAACCCGGAACCCATGTAATGAAAGTTTGATAACTAAATAGAAAAAAATTTAACATTAACAAAAAAAATTAAACAAAAAAAATATTTATTAAAAAAAACAAAGAAAACAAAACAGCTTAAAAAAAACAAAGAAGAAAGCAAAAAAAACAACAAGAAGAAGAAAAAACAGTTTAAAAAACAAAACAAAAAAAAAAGACAGCTAAGCGTTTCACTGTGGACTGCACTCGAAAAAATTAATTAAGGAAAAACAAAAAAAAAATCCGAGTTAACCCATCAAACCCGAAACCTGTATCATGAAATTTAATAATTAAATAGAAAAAAATTTAACATTAAAAAAAATTAAAAATAAACATTCATTAAATAAAGCAAAGAAAAGAAACAGCTTAAAAAAAACGAAGAAAAAAGAAGAAGAAAAAAACAGCTTAAAAAAACAAAATAAAGAACAAAAAAAGAAAAGAAAAAAGAAGACAATTCAGCTTTTCATCATGGACTTGCACAATGAAGTACTGAGCAGTTTTAACTATTATTATAACAACTAGATATGTGTATTCTGCACTTCATAGGGAGTTGAGTCAATTTTTTTTTATGACGTAAAAAAGATGCTCAGGAGCTATTAGTTTGCCAGAAAGAAAGAAATAAAAAAAATATCCACAATTGGAGTCATAGATGGTAATACGTCCAACAAGATTGTTTCATTTAATTATATAATAGAAAAAAAAACGATGATAAATAAATCATTTTTTTTAAATGAATAAATGTAACAAAAAAAAAGAGCATTTAGCAAAAGAGAAAAAATTAAAAAGTTGAATTCCAAGATAACTTAATGATAAAGGAGGAACTTGAAAAAAAAATGACAATAAATTACCCAGAGTCAACCCAAGTTAGCATGACAAACTCGCAACCTAGATTGTGATGTTGAGCCAATTTCATAGAAAGAAGGTTAAAAAAAAATGCCAATCCCCAACAATCCAAATGTGTAGATCGAAAAAAAAAATCAGTCAACAAAAAGAAGCTTAAAAAAACAAAACACTGCGAACCTGAGTAAGTTTGTCAAAACTTGCGAGCTGAATTATACAGGTAAGATAAACCTAATAGAAGAAAAGACATAAAAATGACTAAGCTTAATTTTTTTTTTAAAAAAAACTCAATTTTGAAGGATAAATTAAAAAAAATATATTAAAAAAGCAACCAAAAAAATACATGATTTACCTAGCCAAACTTGTTGTCTAGGTCATGAAATCGTGATAACTTGATTAGAAAGAAAAAACCAGAGAAAAAAATAAACAACATCAAATGATGAAATTAAAAAAAAATTAAAAAAACCAATGTCAACCTGTGTTAACTTTTCAAATTCGTAACTTGAGTCACTAAACTAGAAGCACCCCATCTAGAAAAACCATTAATTCCAACTCTCAATAAATCAAATATGAAGGATGAAATTGAGAAAAAAATTAATTATACAAAAGGATAAAAATAAATGGCTACTAAGAGAATTAGGACCTAATTTGAAATAAAAAGTAAATGAGAGGACACTATAGAATTTTTAATTAAAGGAAAAATTTAAAAGAAAAATCAAATTCATAAAAGAATCCAAAGAAAAAATAAAAATCAAAAGAATGAGGATTAGATTTTTTTTAAAAAAATTATAATTATGAATTTAAGGATGAAATTTAAAACAAATTGAGATTTGACAAAAGGATCAAGAACAAAAATTAAAAATCAAAACAATAAAGATTAAAATTGAAATATCAATAAAGAAAGGGACAACTTTAAAAGTTTAAATGCCTACATCAAATTTCAAAGGAAGGAAAGAAAAAATAAGAGAAGATGAAAGAAGAGGATGTCAATAACAAACTGTCACTTATATCGCTACATGTGCCACCCTCAGTGGAAGAAAGCGTCGTGGTGCTTTTAATACAATCACAGAAGTTGGTGTTTTGCTGCCTGAAGAGAGCAGAGGCACCCTATACGGTGACAAGTGCATTGCACATACCAACTCTTTTTTAATAATATTTTATATTTATTAAAATACCAAAATTGCCTCTAGCTTAACTTGATTATAACTAAAAAAACATGATAAATTATGAAAAGGCTTCTAGAAGCAAGTTTAATAAATTTTGTTTTTAAAAATGTTCAAGTTATTTTATTGTGCTAAAAATTAAGAGAAAATCTTTTTATTCCCAATTAATTTGATGATGATAAGTGAATTCTTGTAAAAAAAAAAAAACACCACCGTTCTACCTTTATTCCCAGTTAATTCAAAGTACTTTTCGCTTAGAAATGCATCAAAATAAAAAAATTTATTTTGACATAAGCACATCAAAATAATTCAAAAATATATAAAAAAATTTATTTTAAACAAAAAAAATTTAAATTTTGAATATTATTTATACTGCATTCCCAAATACTCCGTGAATCCAAGTTTAATGAGTTTTATCTTATAAAAGTAAAATGATAATTTCAGTGTTTTAAACCATAATCAACTGAGTACAATGACACAATAAACCCCAATCCCCTTTAGTTTTGTTTTTTTTTTTTCCTTTTTCTTTTCATTACTGATAGTGACATGATAGGGTACCTGGCAAGAAAGAAATATCAGGCATTAAAGTGGTGAGGGTATTCAATACTGACAAGAACACACATCTAACTTGAGATTTTTCTTAATTGTCAATGCGTTGTATCCGCTTGTGACCTTGGAATGTGGTGAAGCGAGAAAATTCAACCAAATGAGGCAAATCCTCGGTTTTCTTCTTCTTTTCGTCTAATGGATAAAAACTCCAATTCTATCGCCTCTAATGTCAACTACGAATCCTTGTTAAATTAGGTTCCTTTCCAAAATAAACTCCAATTTTATCGCCTCTAATGCCCTGTAGAATGAGGAAATTGCTTTGCAGTAAATTTATAAATTAAAATGAAAGATAATTTTAAACCAGCTAAAAAAATAATATAATTTTTACATGATATCTTATTGTTTTTTTTATCGTAAAGTCTTTCCAAATTCTAATTGCTATAAAATTCTAAAAACAACATCTCTAAAATCTTCTAGTTAACTTTTAATTTAATTGAATAATTGAATCAAAAATTATAAATATTAGCATAAAATTACATATTAGGAGAAATTAAGCTCATAATCACCACCCCTTGTTCAAAGCTTGATCACCCCGTTGTTAAAATCTTGAAGTTGGACTTAGACCAGATATCTTAAATTAGCTTATTGAAAGCTTTTTTAATTGTACTTGACTTTGTAATTGGTCTAGTCGGTAACTCTAATGAATCTTTTTGTACTATTTGTTAGTTTTCATCAAAACAGTAAGGGTTGAAATTAAAAATAAAAAGGATTTAAAACAAATAAATAATAAAAAAAAAACTATAATTGAAAGAAAAAAAAGGATTATTGCTTTTAATTTTGACTGGACCATCATGAATCCATTAAGATAGAAAAGAGGTATTTCTGATTGTGAGTTTTTGTGTTTTTTTTTTTTTTTTTTTTTTTGTGATTTGATTTGTAATTAAAGGTATTTCAACATCATTTTCATTTTTTTTTGTTAACCAAAGAAAAAAATTTACGTTCGCTTGTGGATAATTTTTTAAAAGAAAAAATATGCTCTTTAAAAACTATGATAATGGATGGTTGTTTTTTTAAAAAAATATATATTTTTGTTTTTAAAAATTTAAAACAAAAATAGAAACAACAAATGATACAACCGACTCCCTTATGGAGTTTAAATTGAGGACAGACTTTTTCCATGATGGTGATGTTATTTTTGAAGTTCTTTTTACCATATAATTTTCTCCTATAAGAATTTCAAATAGTAAGCCTCACATCCCTCCAGCTCATTCAAAAAATAAAATTTAGTTAACTTGAATATATATGTTAATAAAAAAAATTAACCTCAAAAATAAGACTAATAAAATCAAGAAATGAAAAACATAATCATTTAGGAGGCGACCCAGTAGTAAAAGCATGTAACTAAGAAATTTGTTTTCTCCGTAGTCTCAGGTTCGAGTTCTGTGGTTACATATATAATGGTCACTAGAGGCTTACATAATCGTTAACTTTAGAGCTCGTGGGATTAATCGAAGTATGCGTAAGCTGATCCGAACATCCACAATAATAAATAAATAAATAAAAATGAAAAACCTTTCTCATCATAAGTCAATTCCTTCAATTAGTGGAGATATTTTAATTTGGCTTAACACTAAGTGACAAAGACAAGTGAATGTTGGGCTCATCCTGCTTGGTTGAGCGTTCAAATTTTGTATTATGTGATGAAAAAGATTTGTGTGTTCATCTTATTCTAGGGCAACTTCTGATGAAGACGAAGAAGAATAGGACAGCACAAGGCAACGAGACAAACAGATCCCATTTTAGAAAATGGAAGGTCTACCTGCTCCCACCTTTTTTTTTTTTTTAATAATTATTATTTCATATGTTTTTTTCTCACTGCTCATTTTCAAAGAAATTTCAAATTCTCGAGGCTTTGGATGCATATAAAGTTCAACTATATCCCATCTCATTATAGAGACCACTACTTTTTACAGATGACCATCCATTTAGATGCAACTAGATCATTGATTTTATTTTAAACATTAAAAATTATATTTAGATATTGCTAATATATTTTTAATGAAAAAATAATAATATAAATTTAACCTAATATAACTTGTTCAACTTGATAAATTCAAAAATAATATGAATAATCGATAAAAATATAGTTTGATTAAAAAAAATTAAAAACAAATAACATATTAGATGAACTCAATTAATTTGTCAAATTCACAACTCTAACTTGAGACTATAATAACCCTAAGAGAAAGTAAATCAAAATAAATTATAAACTCTAATTCTCAATCAACTTTAAAAAATAATAATAATTCGAATCAACCAACTAAATTTACTAAATTTATAATCTATATCAAGAAAAATCAAATAACTTTATAAAACAAAAATCAAAACAAATTAAAAACAATTAATTCTTGATCGATTTAATATTGAAGGATAAAATATTTTTAAAAAAAATCAAGAGCATATTACTTATTATAATTTTTTTAAAAAAAATACATTAAATAATATTTTTTATTTTTAAAAATTTATTAAAAGTAATTAAAAATATATTAATTTTAAAAAAAATCAAAATTTGACACCCTAACACACGCAAAACCTATAAATGTGTGATATGTTTTAACAACTCCCTAGTTCTGTAGCGTAGCAGGGCTTTGGCGAAGAGGCTACAATCTAAAGCACTAATGAGTTGGAGGAGCATAAAAAGTGGGGGCTTTATCGATCGACAGGCGGTTTGAGAGTCGCCTGAAGAAACATTATAAAACCTTTCAAAGTCACCGAAACACATAAAAGGCTGCATCGAAAGCAAAAGAAAAAGTAAAAGCAAAAGCAAGAATAATAATTACAACCTCCACCATCCACCCAACAAGGAGAGTTAGAACAGACATCCACCCCTCATTTTTCATGAAAAAAAAAGGGGAAATTAGTACAGTGGGGATGAGGAGGCAAAAGAAAAACCAAAAGAAAAAAAAAAACATATCAGTTGGCTCCTAATGAAAGATGAGAACGGATCAAACACATCATCAAACACCAGAATAAACATTTAAATTATGGGCACAAACAAAGCAACGAAAATCCCTCTGCAATATATGGAGTGATGTGGCCAGCTAATCAAGAGGACATATCGTCTGCATCATTGCTTGGTTCAGGCTGTGAGTCTTCCCGCAGACTAGACCGACATAGCTCATCGATCCTCCTTGTTACTTCAGACATTGAAGGACGATTGTCGGGGTACTGGGCGGCACAATCTATTCCAAGCTGCAAGAGCTGAACCATCTCTTCCTCGACATTTTGGTATCT
This sequence comes from Populus tomentosa, assembly GCA_018804465.1. Lineage (NCBI taxonomy): Eukaryota > Viridiplantae > Streptophyta > Magnoliopsida > Malpighiales > Salicaceae > Populus > Populus tomentosa. The sequence continues at coordinate 3,329,442 of CM031991.1, read as the reverse complement.
GAGGAGCTCAAGATCGAACACCTCTGAAGTCCATTCCTCTCGAACTATAGACTGAACCCATCTGGGAAGGTCTACACCATCCTCGTTCAAAAGGGCATGGGTGGGGGCCTTCCCAGTCAGCAGTTCCAACAGCAATACACCAAAGCTATAGACATCAGCCTTTTGGGAAACCTTGCCAGGGTCAGTTACTTCTGGTGCTCGGTATCCAGCAACTCGGTTAGGAGTGGAGGGAGGACCAACAAGGCGGGCAAGGCCAAAATCAGATACTCGGGCATCATATGATTGAGTGAGAAGGACATTGGATGACTTGATGTTTCCATGAGAAACATTGGGACCTTGAGAGTGAAGGTATTCAATGCCACGAGCAGCTCCAAGGGCAATGCCAGACCTGATTTCCCAGTTCAATGGAGTCCTACCAGCTCCCTTGTTCCCTGTGAAAAAATTGAAGATCAGTGGCTACACACCAAAATATTATTGTTTGAATATATGGCAACTCAATTGTCCCGCCAAACTAGATCAAAGGGAACGTATGACTAGATAACTCCTTCTGAAGATAATAATTGAGATCGTCTATTATTGAGTTGAAGAAAATTTCAAACAAGAAATGACAAAATATGTTGACTTCTACTTATTTAACACTACCTACTTGGTTGCGCAGAAAACAAGCAAATTTAAGCACAGCCGCAGGGAAAAACTTTAGAAAGGAAAGCTAACGAAAGAATAACCCCAGAAACTCCTTGCCGATGCAAAACAATGCAGGCATGTAAAAACAAACCATTCGGACAATCAGAAAGAAAGCATAGTATTTGCTAATTTGACTCAGTTCATCATTAACTTGGCAGATGGATTCAGTTGTAAGAGATCACAATCACAACCAGATAGACACAAAAAGATAGATATAATTCTACAAAAAAAAAAATTATAGTAATTATCTCCAAAGGTGACACACAAGAGAAATCTCAGCAATCATTCACCAATATGCAAATCCAAAAGGGGGGAAAATATATGAACAAACCAAGGAGAACATGTCAAATCCAAAAATTAAGAAATGCTCACCATGCAAAAGTGCAGACAAGCTTCCCATTGACATGTAATCATAAACAAGAAGCTTCTCATCTCTACTATAATAGTAAGCTCTCAATGGGACCAAATTCTCATGATCCATAGCACCCACAGTCTCAATCTTCTCCCTAAATTCTCTCTCGGAAATTGTCACATCCTTCAACCTCTTTACAGCTACCACAATCCCCATCTCCAAAACCGCCTTATAGGCTGTCCCAAATGTACCTTTTCCCAAAACCTCTGCCGAAGCTCTTAACAAATCCTCCAAATCAAACACCCTTGAAGCCTTGCCGAAAAACACCAACTTTTTACCATCACCACTATTCAAATCCCCACCTTTACCATTACCCACCATTGCAGCCGCCGCAGCGGCAGCCACAGAATACCCATCTCCATACCCACCACCATTTTCCGCCTCCACAATTGGCTTCCCCCCTTGAATCTCCATCTCTTGTTGCTTAACCGACGCAATGTCAATCGATCTTGAGTTACTACTACTCTTCTTTCTACACAAAAACATCAAAATCATTAAAATCAACAATAACCCCATTATAGATCCAATCACTATCCCTGCAATTGCACCGCCAGACAACTTCTTCCTCTTACCTTCCCCACCCCCATTTGGCCTACTAGGCACCACAATACTCCTAGGAACACCATCACAACCAGGGAGAGGCTTCCCACATAAAGAAGTACCCCCAAAAGAACTAATCCCAAAACCCTTAAATCTATCAGGTATAGACCCATTTAGCAAATTATTACTCACATTAAACTGCTCTAACTTTTCCAGTTTCAAATCCGGCAATGACCCAGATAACGAATTGTCCTCTAAAAACAAAGTCCTTAACCTGATAAAATTACCAAACCCGGTTGAAATCTCTCCAGTAAAATTATTCTCACCAAGGTTCAACCTCACAAGATCTTTCAAACCAAACAAGAAATCAGGTATCTCTCCAGAAAAAAGATTGCCTTGTAAATAAAGATTTCTCAAACTTTTACAGTTAGCAAGATCTTGAGGAAGCTTTCCAGAGAGTGCATTAAGTCTAAGACTCAGAGTGCGCAATTCTGTCAAGTTTGAGAAGATTCCAAGTGGGATTTCTCCTGTGAGTGCAAAACCAGGAAGCCGTAGCACTGTGACACGGTTTTGCTCACATAAGACACCAGTCCACGAACAAGGGGTCGGCAGTGAGGTGTTCCAGAGAAGGGTTCGGCCGAGTACAGCGGAACGGAGAGTGAGGAGGGCTGAATGGTCGGCAGAGAGATCTGGTTTTGAAAGAGGTAGAGAGAGTAGTAACAGAAAGAGGTGAAAAGGGAGGAGACATTTGGTCTCCATTTTCAGAAAGCTTGGAATTTTGGAAGGAAAAGATTGGATTTTCGAAGGGAATGTGAGATGGGGGAGTGAGGAAAGTTCAGATTTTTAAGGAAGGGAATGGGAAATGTGTGGGATTGTGGTGGTGATAGTGTAGGTTTTGTTTAAGGTTTTTTTTAGGGTTTTGGGTGGTAGATGATAGACAGACATTGTTTGGGGAGGGATAGAGAGATGGGGTTGGTGTTAGTGTTAGAAAATAGAGTGAGAGAAAAGGGACAGAGTTGAAAAGGGTAACCCTAGCTGTTTTATGTAACTGGCATGTGAGAGCATTGAAGGGGGTGAAGTGAAGTGCAGTGGTGGCTAGTCAACTATGTTTTTTTTCTTTCCTTTCTTTTTCTTTTTTTCTAACTTTATTTTGTATTTTTTATGTTGTTTTTTTTTAAATAGTGTATAATTTTTTTAAAAAATATTTTTAAAAAATATATATTTTTATATCAACACTTTAAAATTATATAAAAATATCAATTTAAAATTTTTTTAAATAAAAAATACTTTTAAAAACTTATTATAATATAGCATTTTCTTTTATAAGAAAGCAAAGTTTGTAATTAATGGTATCTTGTAAGTTATAACTGAACTATTAATTATTATATCATGTTATGTTAATAAATCTAAAAAAACTATAAATTATATTTAATTTTCTATCTAAAACAATTATTAACCAAAGAAATTAAATAAAAACAAACACTTTTAAAAAATAAAATTTAAAAATTTATTTTTTTAATAAAAATCAACATTGATGCTGATTTTAAAGAGTAACTAACTAATTAAAGTCTTGGATTTTTTACAATCAAAATGCCTATTATATACTTGTACTTAAATAAATGTTTCACTCTCTATTTAGTAAAAATAACAACATTGAACAATATGAGTATAGTTAGGAGTAAAAGTATAACGATGTTTTTTTTTAAATCATTAATGTATTTTTTTTACTCCGAAAAATTTATTCTTTCTCAATTAGTATATTTATTTAGAGATTAAAGTAGTTTTATTTTATAATGAAAATACTTGGTTATCCTTAAAAATATCAAAAACAAAAATTGTTGCAGTACAAGCCTAGAAAAATTGATCAATTGTGCATAAGAAATCACAAAAATTGGAATGTTCAAGGGTGATTAAAAAGAGATTTTCATTTCTTAATTTTTCATTTTTAAATTTTAAGATTATTGTTTAAGAGATTTATTAATTTTTTAAATACATCCATCCTTAAAACCGCTCTTGGTTAAAAATACATTTTATTATAGAATAATAATAATAATAATAATAATAATAATAATAATAAAAGAGTGAGCCTGTGTAATCTACTTTATGGTGATAATTAATAATTCAAAAGACAACGTAATTTTAATGGTTAATTGCTTTAATTAGTTTAACGCAAAAGGACACGCTTATGGCTTAATCACCATCGAGTTTGTCCTCATTGCAACTTCTGAAAAAGTGGACGATAAAATATCCATTCAGATCAGACAGTATCAGCTTACTGACACGATGTCGTGTCTCAATCGATGTTAAAAACACAGAGATGACGAGGTTATTAGATAGTTTGATAATAATTATTTTTTAAATAATATTTTATATTAAATTATAGGTTAATAATGTTTTTATATTTTTTAAAAGTTATTTTTAATATTAACACATTTAAATAATTTAAAAAAACTAAAAAATATTAATTTAAAATTAATAAAAAAATAAAAAAATTTAATTTTTTTAAAATATTTTTAAAACACAAAAATAAACATACTTGAAAACCATTTAATATTTTTTTTTCTTTTTTCTTAAGATATACAAGTAAATAAATTCATGAATGAAAATAATTATGTATTTTTTAGGTTCATAATATCCCTCTTATTGCCTTATTATACCAACACATAATTCTAAGGAAATCTCATCTTTGAATATTTTCAAAGGATAAATTACATTGTCTGGCTCTGGATTTTATTAAAATATGATTGTTATTTCCATCCTCGTTATCCAATAATAATAAAAAAAATTATGATGCCACTATAGCACCCCTAAAGACATATAAAAGGGAAATTTTACCCAAAAAAATAGAGTCAAGATCTAGACAAAAAATATTTTTATGAAATTGAAAAATAAATTATAATACCAGAAATGGATCCCGTGTGTTCTTAATTTTCTCTTTTGTAAGATATTGGTAGCTTTACTCTTTTTCCTTTTGTTATGTATTTTTTTCCCAAATAGATAATTGACATTAAACAACCAGAAATATTTTTTTTTTAAAAAAAAAAACATGTTTTGTAGCACAACAAACCCTTAAAAAGGCATGAAATAATAAAAAAAAAAAACTATATTGCTTTATTGTATTTACAATATTGATTAAAATTATTATTTCAAAATCACCTTAAAAAATCACTATATATTGCTTTTTTATTGCAACGCTCCTTTCTTTTTATTAACTTAAAAAAATTATCAGCACCAACAACAAGATTGATTAGTGTTGGTAGATTTTTACGACCAAAAAAAAAGGTTGGTAAATATTCACCAACCAACACTGCTGTTTTTATATTGTCAAAAAGAGATTTAATTTTGACTAATACTTTTTTATTATTGAAATAAATAAGTGTAATCTTTCATTTAATTAATGCTTTAATAGAAACTCAACTTACCAAGGAGAAAAAGACTACTCAAGTAGCTTAACCTCAATGGAAAGGGACCAAATAATGATAATGTTTCCCGTGAGATGGGCAATAATGATCACCTTTGCCATATTATGATGCAGGAGCAAGTTTTTTATTTTTATTTTTATTTTTATTATTAATTGTTGATGTTCATGTTCATGTCAGCTTGTGTAAATCTCGATTAATTCCACAGGTTCTAAAATTAATGATCATATAAATCTCTAGAGGCTCTAAGATTTATGAGACTTGAACTGATGACATTAAAAAGCAAATCTAAAACCTGACTAGTTGAGTTACACCTTTTAATATTGCAAGTTTATTACTATCCCTAAGAACTGTAGAGTACCGTCAATGTGTCTTTTAGATGGACAATCAAAGCTTACGTAGAGGTTATGTTTGTTTTTTAGATAGTTTTTATGGTTGTAATTAAAAAAAAAAAAAGAAGTTTAGAAGAAATATTTTTAGTTGTAGTTAGTTATATTTAAATACGTGTTTGGTAAAAACTGAGGTTGAAATTTATGTATAGCAAAAAAATATATAAAAAATATTTTGATTTTTTTTACAAACAGTAAATAGGAGGCCAGTAAGGAATATTTACGAAACTCAGTTAAAAAAACATATAAAAACTACTATACAAAACCTGCATTTTAAACTCAATATTTTAGTGAGTCCCACAACATAAAACTCAGTTTAATGTTATACCAAACATGCTGCTGCGTTTGTTTCACCTCTAACATGAAAGCTAGTAAAAAACAAACACAATTTTAGTATGATAGAAATTACGTTTTAAAATGATTTATGCTTAGAAATATAATAAAATAATATTTATTATTTTTTTAAAAATTATTTTTGATATTAACACATTAAAACGATTTAAAAATATAAAAATATTAATTTTAAATAAAAAAAATTAAATTTTAAACAAATAGTATTTTCACCGCATTGCGGAACTCCATGTAATCGTGGCTAAAATTGTTTTTTTGGTCCCGCTTTTTCTCACTTTTCACTAAATTAATAATATTATTGAGTTTGGAATTATACAGGGAACATAAGTTATCAAGTGCTGGAGAAGAAGAAGAGGTTACATGCAAAGGGAATGGCTACAAATGAAGCCATTTTCGGTACGTTATAGATGAGAGAAGAAGGTTTTGTCTTCTATTTGTGGGTGAATGGATGCATGCCCGTGTGGACAAGCACTGGCTTCGTCCAATGAGAACAAAGATAATAATAAATTTGCGAGTAATGCTGCAAAATAATAAAAAAAAAAAAACATAAGAAAAAAAATTTCCCAGCCAATTACATGGTATAACAAGATTAAATTGCTTTCTCTCATTTAATAGAAAATAAATATAATTTTTATTTTTCTTTCAATTATTTGTGAAAAATTGCTGCATTTTTTTAGCTTAAAATTATGAAATACGGATTCATTAAGATAGCTAAAACTCCAGTAGCGCCATAATATTTGATTTTCAGCACTTCATCAAACGAGATTTTTCAAGAATGAGATAATTATATACAAATTAAATCAAAATAAATTATAAAATTTAATTTTTAATCGGTCAATATCAAAAAATAAAAAAATTAAAAGTTAGAGTTAAAAAAAAACATAAAAAAACAACTATAGTTAACTCTAGCAAAGCTTCTAATTTTTTATTTAATTTCATTCTTCAACATTTTATTTCATTTTTTTTATGTTAAATTTGGTCATTATTTTTTTTATTGCTATTTTTTTTATTTTTTATCCTTTGTTATTGCATTTTATTTTTAATTTCATCCTTTAATATTTTTATTGATTGAAAATTTTGCTTTGTTTTTTGTTAGGATTTGTATTTTATGGAGTTAGTCTCATGCTCATGACTAGAGTTATGAGTTTTGAAAATTAATATAAGTTGATTTTGATCTTTTTTAAGTACTTTTTAAAACTTATTTTTTTTTCTCAAACTCATCCTTCAACATTTAATTTATTGGAAATTAGTATTAATGCTTGTTGTTTTTTCACTTTTCTTTCTATGGAGTTAACTCAATCGTATGCCCATTGTAGTGGGGTTAGAGAGTTAACCCAGTTTGACTCATATATTTTTTTTCATTTTTTTTAATTATTTTTGTCAGTTTCACCTTTCAACATTGAGTTGCTTGATTATGATTAATAGTTTTATTCAATTTTATTTCGATGGGGTTATCTCAGTATTATGACAGGGTCGTAAATTTACATTAAGTTTTTTTTTCAAATTGTTTTTTTTTCAAATTTATCCTTCAACATTTGATTTATCGTGAATTAGTCTTTGTGCTTTTTTTTTTCACCTTTCTTTTTATAGGGTTAATCCAATTTTATGTCATTGGTTGTAGAGTTAGTAGGTTAACCTAAGTTAACTCAAATTTTTTTGTTGCTTTTTTAAAAAAATTCAATTAATTTTTTCTAGTTTTGGCTTTCAATATTAAGTTGTTTGATAATTGAGTTTTATAATTTTTTTAATTTGCTTTAAAAAAAGTTACTACAGTATAATGATTGGGTATCAAATTTTGCATGCTTATCCAAGTGGGTTCTGGTTAGGTTAACCCAGTTTGATTCAGGTTTTTTTCATTGTTTTTTTTTTTAAAAAAAATTTATCATTCAATATTGAGTTATTTAATTATCAAGTTGGTTTTATTCAATTTGTTTTTGATGAAGTTACTTTGATAATAAAACATTAAAAAATTATTAATTTAATATTTATTTAAAATACATTAAAAAACAAACACAGGCATAAAAGCCATGGTAGCTGGCCAAACCGTGGGTGGGGACGCATGAATTAATTTAAAGACAAGTCCTGTCACACTCTCAGCCCTCACTCTCATGTTGCAGTATACATTGCGAGTAAGTATGGTAGTTTTATAACGGTTTTTAAATTATTATTTTTTAGAAATATATTAAAATAATTTTTTTATTTTTTTTTATTTTTAGTATTAACACATAAAACAATTAAAAATCCATAAAAAATTAATTAAAATAAATAAATAATTAATTAATTAAAAAATATTTTTAAAATGATAGCCTCCTTTTGCAACAAATTGAAACAATAATATCATAATGTACAAGCCAGGGACAAAATGACAGGGGGGCTTAGATTATGACATTTTATCCACCAAAATGCTTCATAATTTTTCCCATTTGCATCACCAAAATCGTGCATCATCATCTTTGCCCTCTGAACCTTATTTTGTACTTCAATCCCATATACCGATTGGGAAATATACTATACTCTGTTTTATTTGTACTGGGTTTTTCTTATAATTATTTTAATCATAGGATGTCCTTATTAATTACGAGATATAAGTATTTAGTATGGGAATTTTCAGTATTTATTTATTGAAAATTCAATTACAATGTGTTTTTTTACTCTATTTATCATGATCCTTTCCTGTAATCTTATACTCAAAATAATATTATTTTTATTTTTAAAATTTATTTTTAATATCAGCACTCAAAACAATCTTAAAATACCCAAAAAATTAATTCCAAATTAAAAAATTAATTTTTTTAAAACACAATTAGACTACAATATCAAGAATACAATATCATAACCATCTAGTAGATGTTCTAATGGTAAAAACTTGGAACCAAAAAGTTTGCTCCCTCTGTAGTTTCAGGTTCGAGCTTTGTAGTTGCTAGTAAAATAACTACTAGAGGCTTACATGATTGTAAATTTCAGGGTCCATGGGAGTAGTCGAGCTACGCACAAATTGACCAAACATCCACATTAATTAAAAAAAAAATACAATATCAAACAGTACCTGAATATTTCCGTTAATGTCAGCCATGCTTCAAAAGATTAAGAAGAAAAGGTTATGTAATCATTAGGCTAGATTTCTTTTATAACTTAAATTCCTCACCCTTGATTGTTTTGAAAGATTTGTCAATACTTTTGGAGTTTTTGGTGAAATGTATGGCGCATGTAACTCAAAAGGTCAACAAATTATAAGATGCTGCTGCCATAAATAAAGCACTTGCTTTAGCTTGTGGTGAAGCGATAATTACCGAACCATAAACACGGGCCCTCATAAATCTCTTCATTAATCACAAGAAATGACTTTATAGTATAGTAGGAATTTCATATCAATGAAGTTTAAATTTACGGCTTTTTTCAAAGTAAATGGTCACTACTACGTCCAAAATCTGCAATCTACATGTTTAGATTGCGAGATTTATACATTTTAAAATTTAAAATTCAAAATATATCATTTATAAAAAGATTTATAATGTTCAATGAGTAATTGAAAGTAGTTATTTTATGAGTTTATTTTGAAGAGAGATATTAATAGATGATGAAAAAGAATGTTCAGTCTTATAAAAAATAATAAGAATATTTTTATTTTTATTTTTATTGAAAAAATATATTTTTTTCTTTTTAATTTCTCTCTTCCTCTTATATTTTAAACATAGTAACTTTTATTCATTTTACAAGTTCTCCTTTTATACTAGTGATTCAGCTACTATTTCATTATTAATTTCAAGCAAAGCAGGTACTTTTTTCTTTAAAAAATATTGAATAACAATCGTGAGGAGTGTAACTCAACTGTTCAGATTCTAGATTTGCTCCTTAGATATCACCAGTTCGAGTCTCACGAATCTTAGGGTTACTGGAGACTTATATGGTCATTGACTTTAAGGTTTCTGGGATTAGTCGAGATGCGTACAAGCTGATCTGAACATCCATGTTAATAAAAACAAAATTCAAATAAAGCTAGAGAAATTGACAATATTGTTACTACTTGCTTAACAATTTATGTCACCTCTTAAAAAAGCGTTTAACAAAACCACGTTTCAATGATATGGACAAAGAAACCTCTTGAAGTTTGTTAAATTCAAACAACCTATGTAAGAACAGGAATGGATGATACCACGAAACCTTAATAATAATAAAAATCCAAAATCATTAATTAATAACAATTTCTTTCGGTCCATTGATTCATAGTGTTTCAATTCGAGCATATATGGCTACAGGTTACTACAAAAACAGCTCATGATTAAGAATTCATGGGAGACGGAGAAAGAAGAGAAAGAAGAGAAGGTATATGCATAATCCAGTGATCAACCGCCAAGACATTGTGGTTTCCTGCACTCTTTTTTCATCCTTGTATAATTGATGGGCAAAATCCAATGCAAGAAAGTAAAGGGTCATATAGCTACGGTGGTTTAGACTTTAGATGTGTACGTGTTGGGTTTCTTTACACACTTTTTGCGAATTGCAACAAATAACAAAATGCAAGGATATGGGTATCGGGAAATTATTGTTTAATATGTTTGGTAGCTAATTGTTTGATTACATATAATATTATTATATTTATATAAATATATATTTATTATCAGTAAAGAATTAATTTATCTTATAATATTAGATTGATAAATTTAGAATAAATATAAAGTTTATGAGACAAAAATAATTTGCAAATAAAAATATAAAGTTGTTATAATTATGGGATTTTTATCGTATCAAAGTATTGTTCCTAAAATATTCTTTGTTGATAATCTCTTAAATATTCAACATTCATTAGAGTCGTAAAGACTAATACATATTATGTTTTTTATTTTATAAAAGAAAACAATTGTTCTCATAAGGTAAGATATAAATGATACATAAAACTAATATGTAGATTCTTGTCATAAAACATGTACATTGAACTGACCTTTATGAGAATTCTATATGGAAAGATCACTTATATCTATGGAAAGGCTCATGTGACGGCTATGTAAATAATTATTAAACTTGAGATCACTAAGTCATCTTATATAAAGAATATTATACTTTAATCATATTACATGTTATATTAATCGAGGTAATGAAGGGGCAGCGATTGAGTATAGTATGAACTATATGAAGACACTTGAGTAATTAAGAGAGGATTCATCACCCTAGGTGAATTAGAAAAAATATTACGTTTGTTTTCAAATATGATTGAGAAATTCTTGGTTAATGTGAGATGAGATTTGAAAAAAGTTTTAAATCTTATTCAAACGATCAATGGCTATTATGTAGAGAACAAACATGATTTAACATGACAAATATATTTTATACCTTAATGTTAAATCGGAATATTATTGATGAAAGAATATTAATTACATTGAGAAATCGATCACTAAAAGGTTAGTTAAACCACTAATGATTTTTTTCATATTTAGGGCATCATGATACATTTCTAGACGATGCACTTAATCTTTAAATATAAATTAATCAATTTCTTAATTGATAATAAATTAAATTATTTAATTCTATTTTGTTATAATTTATATTTATATTTGGGCCAACATATTAGGAACTTAATGAGTTACACACATTAAAAACCATTAGTCAGAAATTAAATTGGAATGATTTAATTAAGTATAAATTGATTAAAATATATTTTAAAAATTGAGGACTATAATATAACTAATATAAGAATTATATTTCTAGACCTAGAAAAATCAAATAAAAACTTGATTGAGTTAATTTATAAAATTATCCTGCATTAATATATGAATATTATTCAGATGGAAAATATATATTTTCCTAATTTATAGGATTTTTATATTTCCCTATAAATAAAAAGCAATGTCTCTTATTTTCTAGTTGTTATATTTTAGACAAAAAAAATATAAAAACACAGAATTATAGCTAACACTTTAAGCATAGCAATTCCTTTATCTTAAATAAAGATTTAGAAGATTTTTTACAGGTAGTTCATGTGAATTAAATGTCTTGTTGATAATTAAACATCTTGTTGTTTGCAACAATAAAACATTTAAAAATTTATTCGAAGGAAAAAAGATAAATTTATAAATAATAAATCTTTAAATATATCCAATAAAATTCTAAAAATTTCTAAATAATTTTGTTTCATATTTTTTTTTCTCATGTATAATTTTCAGTAACCCAATACACAATTCCTGTGATGCTTTTGAATCATCACTGAAATTGACTAGTTAACATGTTTCCAGGCACCACCTATATGTTCTAGGTAGCAAAAATGCTGTACAAGAAAAGAAACTAGTTAACTCGCACATCAGAAGACAGCATAATTAATCCTGTCTTGAGTTGCATGGGAGCTTAAGACACTCTACAGAAGTCAGAAGAGTGTTTAACTTCTCCTTGATCTGGATATTCACATTAATTAAATAACACTAAAAAAATTGATAATATTGTTACTACTTGCTTAACAATTTATGTCACCTTTTAAAAAAGTGTTTAACAACACCACGTTTCAATGATATGGACAAAGAAACCTCTTGAAGTTTGTTAAATTCAAACAACCTATGTAAGAACAGGAATGGATGATACTACGAAACCTTAATAATAATAAAAAATCCAAAATCATTAATCAATAACAATTTCTTTCGGTCCATTGATTCATAGTGTTTCAATTCGAGCATATATGGCTACAAGTTACTACAAAAACAGCTCATGATTAAGAGTTCATGGGAGACAAAAAAAGAAAAGAAAGAAGAGAAGGTATATGCATAATCCAGTGATCAACCGCCAACTCAGTGTGGTTTCCTGCACTCTTTTTTCATCCTTGAATATTTGATGGGCAAAATCCAATGCAAGAAAGTAAAGGGTTTTATAGCTACGGTGGTTTAGACTTTAGATGTGTACGTATTGGGTTTCTTTACACAATTCTTACGAATTACAACAAGAAACAAAATGCTAGGATATGGGTATCGGGAAATTATTGTTTAATATGTTTGGTAGCTAATTGTTTGATTACATGTAATATTATTATATTTATATAAATATATATTTATTATCAGTAAAGAATTAGTTTATCTTATAATATTAGATAGATAAATTTAGAATAAAAAATCATCACAGAAATTGACTGGTTAACTTGTTTCTAGGCACCGCCTACATGTTATAGGTAGCAAAAATCCTGTACAAGAAAAGAAACTAGTTAACTTGCACATCAGAAGACAGCATAATTAATCCTGTCTTGAGTTGCATATGAGCTAAAGACACTCTACTACAGAAGTCAGAAGACAGCTAACGACCGACACATGGAGATATATATAGTTCAAGGATCGAATATGTTGATTAAGCTGGTCTCACCCCCTGAAACTTTAAGCTTTCCTTTACTACTCTATCAAATGTTCATTTTGTTTTTGTGTGTTTTAAAACAAATTATTTTATTTATATTTTTAAAATTATTTTAATGTGCTAATATAAAAAATAATTTTTCAATAAAAAAATTTATTTTGATATATTTTCAATTAAAAAACACTTTGAAAAATAATCGATATTATATTCCTAAACACCTCCTTAATCTTATTCAATAGAATAATTTTTTAAAAATATCTAAAAAAATTATTTTAATATATCTTCAAATAAAAAATACTTTGAAAAATAATCGATATTGCATTCTTAAACACCTCCTTAATCTTATTCAATACAATAATTTTTTAAAAATAAAAAATATATTATTTTGATATATTTTCGAATAAAAAATATTTTAAAAAGTAACTGATATTACATTTCTAAACACCTCCTTAATCTTATTCAATAGATATGAGAATAAGCATCCTAACTTTGTGTTTTTTTTTTCTCTCTCTTTTTTTCATTTTTTTTTAATAAAGATTAGATCTATATTAATCTACTACGCAAAATTAAGAATTACACCAGCTAGTCACTTGAAATAATTATGCACACAAGTTTTTCGAAGAAAAAATAGATAGTTATGCAAGTATTTTTTAAATTATCCTACATGTTTTTACATGGGTGTGATGGATTTTCAACATAAGAAATTATCTCATGGATCTAACCAATAAAATTCTTACATGTCATTAATTAAATTCTTTCACATCATTTTGTGATTGATGCATTATTTTACTGTGGAAAGATTTAAGATTTTGAATATCAGTCATTAAATTGATGATTTATAAGAGTTTAATTTAATTGGAACATGATAGATGATTAACTAGATTCACCTCATAATTTCTCCTTCGGCTGGGCAAAGGTTGATGTAATTTTTGAAATGTAAAATAGGTGAGTTTGGGCTGGGCCCAAGATTTGCGCTTCATGGCTTAGCATTTGAACCTGCATCTATGAAGGCAGGTACGAAATAAAACAAAAGCAATTTCTGTTGAAATTAAAAAAAAAACTATTTAATTAGAATATTGGAATGATATGTAGATTACGGGCTATGATGATTCCATTTTATTTAACATGTTTGATAGGTCTTTATGAATATATAATATGCGGGCTACCATTTTTTATGTATTATCAGCAACAAATAAAAATATAAATAATAAATCTAAATTCAAAAAACTATTATCTGTCTATAAACCGTGTTAAATATATGAAAAAATCATTAAGTAAGGACACTCAAAAACATAAAACAATAAATTCAATTCAATAACCCAAAAGAAAAAATTAATTATTTAAAAACTATATGTTTTTTTTAAAATGCGTATGAACAGCTTAATAAGTAAAATAATAAATATGTTTAGAAATGTTGTTAAATATGCTTTTTAAAATATTTTTCGTGTTGAAATATATTAAAATAATATATTTTTTTATTTTTTAAATCAACGCATTAAAAGGATTTAAAACATATAAAAAAATTTAATTTTTTTTTTAAAAAAACTTTTTTGAAAACAGGTGCAAATGTTCTCAATTCTCTGCTCTGCATGTATTTTAGCGACTGATCTCAAATCATTTGGAAATCATGAGTGAGGAGCCAACCAACAGGGGTAGAGGATGTGCATCAAAATACAAGAGTTATGATCAAGCCCTATCAATTGCATATGATAAGTCTTGTAACAACCTTTTAATTTTCATTTAGCACCAGCAGAGAAATTCCAACCTTTTGATTTTCAGCAGCTTAATTCATCATGGAATTCATCCTCATCTTCCAAGCTTGTTTCTTCGTTGAAGCTCATCCATCACCAGATGTGCAACTGATTTGTAACCCATCTCTCGAGCTTTTATGTCATTCAGATAAAAGGAAACCAACATAATATCATCAATCAACTATATTAAGCTCGTTAACCGAAAAGGAATTGATGGTAGTTATATTTCATATGCAAACGAAAATATAAATGCCAGAAGATAAACCTTTGAAAATTGCTAGCCCAGTTGGAGCCATCTTTCGCTTGCGTAAGCACAATGAACTATCCAAGAATAAAAGATTAAAAATGAGAAACGACAGGTTGCCAATTGATAAATTTCAAAAGATTACTTAGTGATTCTGCAATAGCAAATACATTTAATCATAGCTCTAAATTAAAAATGAAAACATAATCATTCGTACCTGTTACAAATCCAAAAAGGATTAGTTCCTCTTTCTTCTACGCAATGAGGGCACATCCACTTCTTATTTTCTCTCACCTCCTCTATGTCTACCAAAACATCATCACAGTAGGGTTAGATGATTCCATTATTTTTGTTGACACAAACATTTTGCATATCATCCTCCTATATGAACATTTTTGTAGTCTTAGGAGCTTTAAAGACCATAACAAGGTTTTTAAGGCTGCCAACACTAACAGGACTAAATGGTTTTGTACCAGCTGGTTCTTTTTTGGTGAAAGGACTCACCTTCACCATACCTGACCTCGAGACAACCTCGACAGAAAACACCAGTTGGAGAATGACAAAGTGAACAGTCTGTTTTTCCTGCTTGGAACATAAGAATTTAAAAAGTACAGACCATTATGGATTATAGAGACTGGTTCATTTATAACTGACCTATGCAAGGATAAACATCAAAATACACAAAGCATTCTAAAGCTACCTATGCATGGTTCATCAGGATCAAGGTTACTGCAGCGCTTGCAATCTTCTTCGCTACACAATGTCTTTTGCCTGCATTTGTGTGTAGATTCACATTAAAATAACCATCCTGCTCTATTTTGACTAGACTTGCCAGGTAGAACGGTTAGCCAAAACTAGTTTAAAGCATAAAAAGGTCTAAAACATGCTGAATTCTAAGACAGTGCTAGTTAGAAAATTAGTAACGTGTACAATGTTCACATATTCCAGTGTGATGTCACACCGTATAAAAAATTCCTTGTGGCTTTCCAGGCCACGAAGCGCAAAGGTTCCCTTTTTAACTAGTTGCCCACTTGTTTCCGAGATTTAAATGGTTATGTGGCTTCATAATGGATTGTTCTTGAGGTTCAAATGATCGATTTTATTTACTTATTAAAAAGTGCCAGAACAATTATTTATGCAAAAGACTGTAAGAAAAATATATGCAACTGAGGAAGTCACATAACCATTTGAATACTTGGTCCACCGCTCATCAAATATCCTAGTCTTTTTTACTTCCTTTCTTTTTCTCCCACTAAATAGAATAGTTTTTATCCTTAGAAATAGCATCACTTAATTGATTTAACCAAGTGAGAGCTTTTTGGGTCGGAAATACCTAAATAATGAATGCCTTTTGGATTACACCAAAACCATGAGTTTGGTACTTTTTGAACCCAGAAGTCCTTTACAATATAAGTACTTTCAAATTTCAATTGCAATTATACATGCAGTATAGAATGGTAGTGAAACGGGACTTAGGACGCTTATATCATGGAACATTACTTGTAACTGAGTGTGCTCTTTCTATATGTTTCAATCTTTGCCATTCTTAAATAGCTATGATATAATTATGGAAAATGCACTAAAATTTGGGGGTGAAAACGCACCAAATAGATGCTTCTTGTAGCATACCAAATGCATCAAAATTTGAAGATCTTTCAACCCTAAGAGCTCTACAATCGCACTTCTAATCACAAAAACAAACAGAGATATTTATTTCAATCATCTTATATAACCCATTTCCAAGAATTTCCATGTCCCTCAATAAAATAATTATCATAACAATTCAAATGAACAAATAAGAAAAACAAAACTTTAGCAGGATGGATTTTGTACCTGCAAAAATGGCAGCAAATCCCAAAAACCGAGTTATAGATCGTGCCTCTACCCTTACTACTACATCGCCTAGCAGAAGCCTCCGGCGAAAGTTGAATCTGCATCACACCCTTTACCTTCACTAACGGAGCATTTGCAGGCCTTTTCTCATCTTCTTCTTCTTCACTCTCATCACCAACCTCCACTTTTCTCCTCACAACTAACACAAAAGGAACACACACACAAAACCCGCGTCAAATCCAACAACCCATTATTTTAATTTTGATAAAATCACTCAGGAAAAAAATAAAAACAGGATACCTGCTTTGACGGGTTCGGTGGAAATTTCTTTCAAACGATTAGACCGACACAAAGAAAGATTGTTACTGTACTGTGTTGATGATTCGACGGAGCTGATCCTCTTCAATCGATCAGATCATCGCAAGATTGCGGTCTCGTAAACTCTTTTAGTCCATTTCCTTCTCTCGCATTTCGGAGAAGAAGAAGTTAAGGATCGAAGATCAGAGAGTGTTAACGATATTATCCAATCTCCTGAAGATAATACTGATACTGAAGATAAACATGATCAGGGGATTGATATTCCTGACCTGACCTGACCTGACCTGATCATACTTGAACAAGAGAGATTACTACTACTGAAGATAATCGTGATCTCTGTTAACGATATTATCCAATCTCTTGAAGATAATACTGATACTGAAGATAAACATGATCAGGGATTGATATCCCTGACCTGACCTGATCATACCTGACCATACCTGAACAAGAGAGATTACTACTACTGAAGATAATCGTTATCTCCAAGCATATCTACAATAAAGATAATATTGATATTGAAGATAAACATGAGCAGGGAGTACGATAATTATCAGGAAGTCTGGATACTGGAGAGATCATGATCAGGGATTGTTATCCCTGATCATACCTGCTCATACCTGACCATAACTGATCATACCTGCACAAGAGATATTTGAATCTGAAGATAACGATGATCAATCTGAAGATAACGTGATCACATCTATTAGAAAATATGTGTATATCTTATCATTAATTGTATCCTTGATTATAGGATTATTTTGAATTTAAGATGGTATTATATAAGACCATCATGTAAAAGTAAAAGATCATTAAGGAAAATACATTCTTTTGTATCTCTCTAGCCTTCCAGTCTACAGCTCTTCTCTTCTTCTCCTATTCTTTTATTTTTACATGGTATCAGAGCCATTGACTCACGTCACATAAATGGCCTCCTCTACAGAAAATACCTCTGATGCTGCTGCTATTAGCATTCCCGCTCTTGTTTCCCCTCCTGCTATAAATGTCACAAAACTCTTAAAAGACAACTATCATGTCTGGAAAGCTCAACTAATTCCCTTCTTCCGTGGTCAAGGTATGTTTGGCTACCTTGATGGAACCATTCCTATTCCATCTAAAGAAATTTCTGCTGCTGCAACCTCCTCTGTCATCTCCAATCCTCTCTATGAACATTGGCAGCGCTAGGATGCTGTTATAGTTGCAATTTTGTTCTCTACAATCTCCGAAAATGTTCTTATCCAAGTGGTATCTTACACCACCTCTGCTGCAATTTGGTGTGCTCTAGCCAAATCTTTTTCCTCTCAATCACGTGCTAGAGTTATTCAACTCCGCACTGAACTTGTAAACACCCGTAAGGGTTCACAATCTGCCCATGACTTCTTTATGCAGATCAAACGCATGACAGATGAACTTGCTGTTGCCGGTCATGCTCTTCATTGTGATGAAATTAGCTCCTATCTACTGTTGGGTCTTGGCCATGATTATGACTCTCTTGTCACTGCCATCACCGCACGGACAGATCCTGTCACCTTAGAGGAAGTTTATGCCCTCTTACTCACCACAAAAGCACGTCTGCAACACAACAATCTACTCGCCAGCACCCCTCTTCTTCCTACAGAGGGCGAATTATGTATAGAGGTAGAGGAAGAAATTTCAGAGATGCTTCATCCTCTAATAATTCTAATGGAAGGAACAATTTTCATAGAGATGCTATGATATGCCAGGTATGTGATAAACCTGGTCACTCTGCCAAAAAATGCTACCATCAATTTGATGTCACATACCATGACAATTCTGCAAAAATCAACAATCCGCAAGGGTTAATGGCTACAACAAGGTCTGTTTCTGCATCTGATTGGCACCCTGATATTGGTGCTACACATCATCTCACCAATAACATGGACAACTTAAATCTTCAGAGTGACGACTATACTGGTTCAGATCACGTCCTTGTTGGCAATGGTGCAGGTTTGCAAATCTCTCGTGTTGGTTCTTCTATTTTTACTCCATCCAAAACCCCATTTGTGCTCAAACAATTATTACTTGTTTCTGAAATTCAAAAAAATCTCATTTCTGTTCAACAATTTTGCAATGATAATCTAGTGTTTTTTGAATTTCATGATCAATTTTTTCTTATTAAGGACTACTTGGGGAAAATCCTTCATCGCGGCACCTTTAAAGATGGGCTATATTCCTTCTCCAACCTGTCGGACAAATTCTCCTCTCATGCACTCACTGCTGTACGAGAGTCTTATCAAATATGGCACCACCGACTTGGCCATGCATCATTTCTAGTTATTCAAAAAACTATTTCCGCATTTACGTTACCTGTTGCAAATAAAAAGCTTCCAGTTTGTTCGGATTGTCAACTAGCTAAAAGTAGTCAATTATCTTTCCAATCCAGCAATCATAAATCTATTCATCCTTTAGACATAGTGCACACTAATGTTTGGGGACCATCACCCATCTTGTCAAACAGTGGCGCTCGTTATTATGTATGTTTTTTAGACGATTGCACCAAATTCATCTGGTTATTTCCTCTTAAACTAAAATCGGATGTTGAAAAAGTTTTTCTGCTCTTTAAAACTTCAGTTGAACGTCAGTTTAATCGTTCAATAAAAAATATTCAATCTGATTGGGGTGGTGAATACCATCGTATGTCAACACTATTAACTCAAATAGGCATTCACCATCGTAAAGCATGCCCATACACTCATCAGCAAATGGGTGCAGTTGAATGTCGTCATAAACAAATTGTTGAGGTCGGTCTTTCATTGCTTTCTCACTCTAAACTCCCACAACAATTTTGGGAAGATGCTTTTCTCACAGCCACATATATCATCAATCGTCTTCCCACTCATATTCTCAATCAAAAATCTCCATACGAAATTGTTTTTCGTCATACTCCTGATTATCATTTTCTTAAAGTTTTTGGTTGTGCATGCTGGCCTTATCTTCGACCATACAACAAACACAAGATTGATTTCAGATCTAAAGATTGCATTTTTATTGGTTATAGTTTGGACCATCATGGATATAAATGTCTTGACCTTGCAACAGGTAAAGTTTATGTGTCCTGTCATGTCGTTTTCGATGAAAACAAATTCCCATACCAAAATACTGAAAATCATTCGACTATTTCTCCAAACACTACATTAGTTACTATTCCATTTCCAAACACTTTTCCCTCTATATCACTAACACCTGCAGGTATAAATGCTCCTCCATCATTGCCAAACATGGATGCTCCTCTGCCGGTTTGCTCTTCCAACCCGGAACCACCACCTCCATTACTTGATGTTACAGCTCCATCCTCTCCACCCAGGCCACTGCCGCATCCCACAGACATACCACCACCTCCATCCAACAATCACCCAATGGTAACCAGATCAAAGAACCACATTTCCAAACCAAAAAAAACCTTTGATGGACAAACCTTGTATCCCCTGCCCCGAGCACTGCTAGCTACTGCCTCTCCTCCCTACAAAGAACCTACTTCCTTTACTGAAGCCTCAAAATCTTCTCACTAGAGGTCTGCCATGAACACTGAGTTTGATGCCTTGCTCCGGAATCAAACCTGGGAACTGGTTCCTCCATCTCGCAAGTTAAATGTCATTGGCTGTCGCTGGATCTTCAAGCTAAAGAGGAAAGCTGATGGTTCTAGTGAAAGATACAAGGCACGCCTTGTTGCTAAGGGGTTTCATCAGCAATTCGGGGTGGACTTCAATGAAACCTACAGTCCAGTAGTGAAGCCTGCAACAATCCGGTTGGTTCTGTCGATTGTAGTATGTAAACATTGGAAAATTCGTCAGCTGGATGTCCAAAATGCCTTCCTTCACGGCACCCTTTCAGAAGAGGTTTACATGGATCAACCACCAGGTTTTAAACATCCTCAATTCCCTGAATTTATCTGCAAACTCAAGCGCTCCTTATATGGCCTTAAACAGGCGCCTCGTCAATGGTTTTCTCGTCTTGCTGCTATGTTGCTACAACTCGGATTTGTTGCCAGCAAAGCTGATTTGTCACTCTTTGTTCTCAATGGCACCACCAGCATCATCTATGTCCTTATTTATGTTGATGATATTATCATCACCGGCTCTAATGATGTTGCTGTCCAGGATATTATCCAGCACCTACACACAGAATTTGCTATCACTGATCTTGGTTCTTTAAGTTTTTTCTTAGGTGTTGAAGCCTTACGTGATGCTACAGGTCTCTACTTAACTCAACGCAGGTACATTGTTGATCTGCTCACAAAGTCCAAGATGGATGGTGCCAAGCCGTGTTCAACTCCAATGTCCATTTCTGTCAACTTGACAGCAACTGATACAACAACGTTTGAAGATCCTACTCTATACAGAAGCATTGTTGGTGGCTTGCATTATCTGTCTTTCACTAGGCCTGACATTGCTTTCGCCGTTCATCGTGTTAGCAAATTCATGCATCAACCAAAGCAATCCCACTGGTTATGTGTTAAGAGGATCCTGCGTTATCTCAAGCAGACAATATCATACGGCTTACTGTTGTCTTGCTCCAATTCATTCACATTTCAGGCATTTTCTGATGCAGATTGGGCAGGGGACATAAATGATCGTCGCTTTGTTGGTGCTTATTGTATATTCCTTGGATCCACTTTAATTTCCTGGCGAAGCAAACAACAAGCTACAGTCGCTCGTAGCAGTACTGAAGCTGAATACAAGGCCCTCGCGGACACAGCAGCCGAACTCCAATGGTTACAATATTTAGCTGCCGAACTTGGTCTGCCACTCTCCACAAGTCCCACTCTTTGGTGTGACAATATAGGTGCTACTTATCTATCCTCCAATCCGGTGTTCCATGCTCGAACAAAGCACATTGAAATTGATTTTCACTTCATCAGAGATCTGGTTTCTCAACATAAATTGATAGTCAAGTTTTTATCTACTCGTGATCAGCTAGCCGATCTTCTGACAAAACCATTCTCTACAGCACGGTTTAATTTTTTGTGCTCCAATCTTCACGTTTGTGACCTCCCGTCAAGATTGCGGGGGCGTGTTAACGATATTATCCAATCTCCTGAAGATAATACTGATACTAAAGATAAACATGATCAGGGATTGATATCCCTGACCTGATCATACCTGAACAAGAGAGATTACTACTACTGAAGATAATCGTGATCTCTGTTAACGATATTATCCAATCTCCTGAAGATAATACTGATACTGAAGATAAACATGATCAGGGATTGATATCCCTGACCTGACCTGATCATACTTGATCATACTTGAACAAGAGAGATTACTACTACTGAAGATAATTGTGATCTCTGTTAACGATATTATCCAATCTCTTGAAGATAATACTGATACTGAAGATAAACATGATCAGGGATTGATATCCCTGACCTGACCTGACCTGATCATACCTGACCATACCTGAACAAGAGAGATTACTACTACTGAAGATAATCGTGATCTCCAAGCATATCTACAATAAAGATAATATTGATATTGAAGATAAACATTATCAAGGAGTACGATAATTATCAGGAAGTCTGGATACTGGAGAGATCATGATCAGGGATTGTTATCCCTGATCATACCTACTCATACCTGCTCATACCTGACCATACTTGATCATACCTGCACAAGAGATATTTGAATCTGAAGATAACGATGATCAATCTGAAGATAACGTGATCACATCTATTAGAAAATATGTGTATATCTTATCATTAATTGTATCCTTGATTATAGGATTATTTTGAATTTAAGATGGTATTATATAAGACCATCATGTAACAGTAAAAGATCATTAAGGAAAATACATTCTTCTGTATCTCTCTAGCCTTCCCGTCTACAGCTCTTCTCTTCTTCTCCTATTCTTTTATTTTTACAGAGAGTGTTTTGTGTATTCCAAGCGATTCCAATCGAGCCTACAATTATTAATAATAGCAGTTCAGTTAAATCATTGGTTCTTACAAGAAATCAAAGAAACGAAGCAGAAATCCTGAGAGCATTACCTGGTTCTCTAAGATGCGTGCGTTTCTTAGATCTTCATAGTCGGATTTGCATTTAAGCTTCCCCATTTTCTTAGAAAATTCAAGATTTCTTTCTGGTTTGAGGGAGAGAGGGGGGGGGGTGTTTCTTTGTAGTCTTCGTTTCTAACGGTCAAGAGATATTTGAGTGTTTAAATTTTGAATTTCTATCCAGATTTATCTGGCCCCGGTAATTAAAAGGGCTTACGTTGAATATTTTTAAGCCCATTTCTAATCATTATAATTACCGATCAGCTGGGGTGACAAAACTAAATTGTTTTGTTCCGGTTTACGTCGTACCGATTGTGGATTGTATAATAATAATAATTTTAAAGTATTTTTTATTTAAAAATATATTAAAATAATATTTTTATTTATTTTTTAAAAGTTATTTTTAATATAAAGAATTAAAATCATTCAAATATATAAAAAAATAATTTTAAATATAAAAATCAAATTTTAAAAAACATTGTTTGGAATGCAACCCCAAACAGCTCCTAAAACACTAATTATTTTTTTAAAAAAAATCCAAATCATTAAATCAACTCATAAATCATCGAATTAATTTGATTTATTAATTATTTAGGAATGTGATAATTTCTATTTTTTAATGTGTTGAGAGTGTGGTAGTTCATATTTGTTAGTGTATTTTTAAAGTATGTTTTACTTAAGAAAAATCAAGTTTATGATTTTTAATATATTGATGTAAAAATAAAAAATCTGAAAAAATATCATTTTAATATATTTACAAAAAAAAATACTTTTAAAAAGCATCATACATCATAATATTAAAAGAGTGTTATTTTGTTTTTTTATAAAAAAATTCTCCTTTGAATTTTTAAGTTTTTATACTGTTAGGTTGGTATTTTTATGAAACCCAAAACCCTATATCCCATATTGCAAAAACAAATACCGGAATATCTTGTAGTTTGTAAAGTGAAAAGTTAAAAGAGTCATATATAAACCTAAAAAATATAGTTTGGGTTTAAACCACAAACGCATGCTCGACAAAAGCATAAGCATATGCATGGCAATGAGCCTTATACCCCGAGCCTCGGGCGTGTTCTAAGTTATGGAGCCTAGGGCCTTGACTTGGGTTTGATTTTGATTTTTACTGTTTCAAACTTGGATTTTAGTTTATTAAAAGATAATTCTTTGAACAATAAAGAATTATTTCTCCCAAACCCATTTATATATATTTAGTCCATGAATAAAGAGTTTGAACACTCTGCTTTCTTCTAAGTAGTTTATTTTTAAATGAAAAACTTGTAGTTTTTTGCTTTAGAAACAAAAAAACTATTGGTTTTATAATTATTACCCTTAATCTAGGATAATTAAGGCAAAATAATGAGAGTTAAATCTGGTAATTACTAATTACCAGAATTTATTATGTATTATTTTTTGTTTAAAAAATGTTGAACATGAGATGTTATGCACGCTTGCAGTAGCTCTCTATTATTTCCCCAGCCTCTTTTGCTCATATCCCTCTGTTCTAAAACTTAAGTTCCGGTTCTTAGAGAGGTTTCTGAGTTTCTCTCTGGTTTTTTTTCCCGTACTTTTAAAGGAAGTGCAGAGCTGGCCCAAGTAGCAGTAGAGGCAACAATGGAAAGATAGAGAATTGTTTGGCATCAGTCTTTCATGTAACGGAGTCCTTTGTTCTGCTGTTTTCCAAGCCAGAGAAAAGTAACGGGATTTGATGCTCCGTTAGAGCTAAATAAAACTAGTGAACATTATCTTAGCAAGTTGAAATATGTCAAGTTCATGATGCTGTTGCCCTCAATCGTAAGTTTCTGTGGTAACCAATGGTATAGAGAAGAGACTATTCACTTTTCAAGAAGCACGGCTAGAAAACGTTTTCAACGTCAAGACTTAAAAATGACTTTGTCGGGGGGGATTCAATTTTACTTTGATTGTGGTTCAAATTATATTTAAAAAAGTTTTTTTTGCCATTATTGTAGCTCCTTTCTTCATTAGGATTTATGCAATATCATAAATATGTTTTTAGATTTTTCAAGAGAAAGGATGGGGGATGAGTGGACGGGTATACGAGGGTTTTAGATTTTTTTCTTTTTATCCATCATTCAAATAATTCTGTGGATATAAAATAGAGAGTTCTAATAGAATTTGCCAGAAATTTGTATCCATCTATAGGAGCATATCAGAGCAAAAAAATGATTTCAAGGCTACTAAACTCGGTCCTTTTTATCTTGTGTGCCCTTTGTTCCATCAACTACTTCGAGAACCCCACGGCCTCTGGCTTCACAAATGAAACAGACCGAGAAGCTTTGCTAGCCATGAAGCATCTCGTCTTAAGCGATCCTTTCAGAGCTTTGAGCTCATGGAATGCCTCACTGCATTTCTGTACTTGGCATGGTGTTGCCTGCGGTTCCAAACATCAAAGAGTGATTGCTCTGAATCTTTCATCACTGCAACTGGCAGGGTTCTTGTCTCCTCACATAGGGAACCTTACCTTCCTCAGGAGAATCGATCTCAGTAAGAACAACTTCCATGGAACAATTCCAGAAGAAGTCGGACAACTGTTTCGCCTACAATACCTCTCTCTCTCAAAGAACTCTTTCCAGGATGAACTTCCAGGAAATCTAAGCCACTGTTCAAATTTGAGATTCTTGCGTATGGATGGAAACAACCTTACAAGGAAAATTCCTAGCGAGCTGGGATCTTTGTCTAATCTAAGAAAGCTTGTCCTCCACAGAAATCATTTGACAGGTTCACTCCCTCGTTCATTTGGGAATCTCTCTAGTCTCGTCTCACTTTCTCTGACAGAGAACAATCTTGAAGGAAGCATACCTATTGAATTTGAACGCCTGTCCAGGTTAGCATATCTTGACTTGTCCTTCAACAATTTGTCAGGTATGGTTCCGAAAGAGCTTTACAATATCTCATCCTTAAGCATTGTTCAAATGGTCTCCAACAATTTAAGTGGTCGCCTCCCCCTTGATTTAGGCTTGACACTTCCCAATCTCCAAACTCTGTTTCTCGGACTAAACCGGTTCCTCGGACCTGTTCCAGCATCCATAGTTAATTCCTCGGGACTTGAATACCTTGATTTGGCTAATAATTCCTTTTCAGGGCCAGTGCCAAAGAATTTAGGAAGCCTACGTTATCTTCAAATCCTGAATTTTGGTTTTAACCAAATTGGTGATAAGAATAACAATGACTTGACTTTTCTCACCTCCTTAACCAACTGCACCTATCTAAACGTGATCTGGCTTTGCAAAAATAACCTCGGAGGTTTATTGCCAAACTCCATAGCAAATCTCTCGACCAATCTCTATTACCTTGTAATGTGGGGCAACTACATAACTGGAACCATTCCTGCCGGGATTGGAAATCTTAAAAGCTCGCAGATTCTTAATTTGGCTGACAACATGCTCACAGGAAGATTACCTGAATCTATTGGGAAGCTAGTCATGTTAAAAGAGTTCTACGTTCACTTGAATAAAATCTCGGGGGAAATCCCATCCTCTTTGGGAAACATTTCTGGATTACTTCAACTAGATTTGGGAGTGAATCTTCTCGAGGGAACCATACCTGTTTCTTTGGCTAATTGCACAAGCTTAAATCTTTTGGACATTTCACACAATCACCTTAGCGGGTTCATACCTGAAAAGATCTTCAGTCTTTCTTCCCTCACGCTTGGCCTTCTCTTAGGATCAAATAGATTAAGTGGAAGATTGCCAAGTCAAGTGGTTGACATGAGAAATCTCATCGAATTGGATATTTCAAGAAATAAAATATGTGGAGAAATTCCAAGTACTCTAGAGACTTGTCTCATGTTAGAGACTCTCAACATGAGTGGTAATTTCCTCCGAGGCACTATTCCTGCCGCTTTCAAGAAACTAAGAAGCATTCAAGTCCTAGACGTTTCCTGCAATAATTTGTCCGGGCAGATCCCGGAGTTTCTTGCTGATTTGCCATTCCTTTCTAATCTAAACCTGTCCTTTAACGAGTTCGAGGGCAAGGTGCCAGCTGAAGGAGCTTTCAAGAATGCTAGCCGATTTTCCATTGCTGGAAATAACAAGCTATGTGGAGGAATCAAGGCGATTCAACTGCCTGAATGTCCAAGAACGAAACAACACAAGCGTTTTCCAAAGAGAGTTGTGATCGTTGCAAGCAGTGTTGCTCTCTTCATTACGTTGCTTCTAGCTTGTATTTTTGCCGTTAGATACAGGAAACTATCAGCCAATAGGAAACCCCTTTCAGCTGCAACCTTGGAGAAGAAGTTCCAGATAGTTTCCTATCAAGACCTTGCTCGTGCCACTGATGGGTTCTCTTCTGCCAATGTGATTGGTGATGGAAGATATGGCTCTGTCTACAAAGGAATTCTCGGTCCTGATGGCCAAACCGTCGCCATAAAGGTGCTCAAAACTGAACAGCGAGGAGCCAACCGTACTTTTGTGGCTGAATGTGAAACATTAAGGCGCATCAGGCATCGGAATCTTGTTAAAATTGTCACTGCTTGCTCGAGCATTGATTTCAAAGGCAATGACTTCAAAGCTTTGGTATTTGATTTTATGCCCAGTGGAAGTTTGGAGAGCTGGTTGCATCCAAGTACAGTGGAGTCACAAAACTCGAAGAGATTGAGTCTACTGCAAAGGATTGGCATGTTGGTCGATGTGGCATCTGCATTGGATTATCTTCACAACCATTGTGATGAACAAATTGTCCACTGTGATCTAAAACCAGGCAACATCCTTCTTGACAACGACCTTACAGCTCATGTTGGTGACTTTGGCCTTGCAAGGATTCTTTCTGCAGCCACAGGAGAAACCCCTTCAACATCGACCAGCTCACTTGGCGTAAGAGGAACTGTTGGATATGTGGCACCAGGTAAAATAATATGCAATTATCCTCCCTCGTGACTACTGTTAAGCATATTCATGAATTCTAATTCCATTCAAGTTTAATTTAAATTGCTCGAACTCCAAAATAATGTTATGATATGCTCTAGTTTCTATCTAACTTCACTGTGTTTTAGTTCCTGAGCAAAACATGATTTCAATCAAAATATATTTTGTTAATTCTAAGAGGAAGTATTGACAGTAAATGTCTTATTTGTATCTTGAATTGCAGAATATGGTATGGGTGGAGAGGTTTCAACAAGTGGTGATGTGTATAGCTATGGCATCCTCCTTCTGGAGATGTTTACAGGAAAAAGACCCACCGACAGCAAGTTCACAGGCAACAATAGCCTCCATAATTTCGTTAAAACAGCTCTTCCTGATCACGTATCGGAGATCATCGATCCTCTGCTTAAAATTGATACCCAACAGTTGGCCGAGTCGAGCAGAAACGGTCCAAGTAGCAGTAGGGACAAGATAGAGGACTGTTTGATATCAATCTTACAAATTGGAGTCCTATGTTCTGTTGAGCTTCCAAGTGAACGAATGGTCATAGCAGAAGTTCTCTCTGAACTTAATAAAATTAGGAAAATTCTCTGCAGCAAGTAGAGAGATCGCAAGCCATGACTCCGATTGCTCTTGCAATTTTCTGTTGTGATGCATGACACGGATTTATTCTGAACTTAATTCCCTAGCTTTACTACTTGTATGTGGGTGCTGTACTGCTATTATATGTCACGTTTTAGAGATTGATCTCTGGAAATCATTAGTGAGGAATTCCAAGAGATGTAAATTTCTCCGTAGACAGGGTGCATCAAAATACAAGAGTTATATGATCAAGCCTTATCAATTGCCTATGATTTGTCTTGTTGATTCATTTAGCATCAGCAGAGGAATTCCATCGTTTTGATCTGCAGCTTAATTCATCATGGAGTTCATCCTCATCTTCCAAGCTTGTTTCTTCGTTGAAGCTCATCCATCAGCAGATGTGCAACTGATTTGTAACCCATCTCTCGAGCTTTTATGTCATTCGTATGAAAGGAAACCAATACCATATCATCAATCAACTATATTAGCTCGTTAACAGAAAAGGAATTGATAGTAATTATATTCATATGCAAATGAAAATATAAATGCCAGAAGATAAACCTTTGAAAATTGCTAGCCCAGTTGGAGCCATCTTTCGCTTGCGTAAGCACAACGAACTATCCACGAATAAAAGATTAAAAATGAGATACGAAAACATTACTTGGTGATTCTGCAATAGCAAATACAGTTAATCATAGCTCTAAATTAAAAATGAAAACATAATCATTCGTACCTGTTACAAATCCAATAAGGATTAGTTCCTCTTTCTTCTACGCAATGAGGGCACATCCACTTCTTATTTTCTCTCACCTCCTCTATGTCTACCAAAACATCATCACAGTAGGGTTAGATGATTCCATTATTTTTATTGACACAAACATTTTGCATATCATCCTCCTATATGAACATTTTTGTAGTCTTAGGAGCTTTAAAGACCATAACAAGGTCTTTAAGGCTGCCAACACTAACAGGACTAAATGGTTTTGTACCAGCTGGTTCTTTTTTGGTGGAAGGACTCACCTTCACCATACCTGACCTCGAGACAACCTCGACAGAAAACACCAGTTGGAGAATGACAAAATGAACAGTCTGTTTTTCCTGCTTGGAACATAAGAATTTAAAAAGTACAGACCATTATGGATTATAGAGACTGGTTCATTTATAACTGACCTATGCAAGGATAAACATCAAAATACACAAAGCATTCTAAAGCTACCTATGCATGGTTCATCAGGATCAAGGTTACTGCAGCGCTTGCAATCTTCTTCGCTACACAATGTCTTTTGCCTGCATTTGTGTGTAGATTCACATTAAAATAACCATCCTGCTCTATTTTGACTAGACTTGCCAGGTTGAACGGTTAGCCAAAACTAGTTAAAGCATAGAAAGGTCTAAAACATGCTGAATTCTAAGAAAGTGCTAGTTAGAAAATTAGTAACGTGTACAATGTTCACATATTCCA
This sequence comes from Populus tomentosa, assembly GCA_018804465.1. Taxonomy (NCBI): domain Eukaryota; kingdom Viridiplantae; phylum Streptophyta; class Magnoliopsida; order Malpighiales; family Salicaceae; genus Populus; species Populus tomentosa. Next base: position 3,299,253 of record CM031991.1, on the reverse strand, counting down.
TTCTTTTTCTCCCACTAAATAGAATAGTTTTTATCCTTAGAAATAGCATCACTTAATTGATTTAACCAAGTGAGAGCTTTTTGGGTTGGAAATACCTAAATAATGAATACCTTTTGGATTATACCAAAACCATGAATTAGGTACTTTTTGAACCCAGAAGTCCTTTACAATATAATTACTTTCAAATTTCAATTGCAATTATACATGCAGTATAGAATGGTAGTGAAATGGGACTTAGGACGCTTATATTATGGAACATTACTTGTAACTGAGTGTGCTCTTTCTATATGTTTCAATCTTTGCCAATCTTAAATAGCTATGATATAATTATGTAAAATGCACTAAAATTTTGGGGGTGAAAACGCACCAAATAGATGCCTTTTGTAGCATACCAAATGCATCAAAATTTGAAGATCTTTCAACCCTAGGCGCTCTACAATCGCACTTCTAATCACAAAAACAAACAGAGATACTTATTTCAATCATCTTATATAACCCATTTCCAAGAATTTGCATGTCCCTCAATAAAATAATTAACATAACAATTCAAATGAGCAAATAAGAAAAACAAAACTTTAGCAGGATGGATTTTGTACCTGCAAAAATGGCAGCAAATCCCAAAAACCGAGTTATAGATCGTGCCTCTACCCTTACTACTACATCGCCTAGCAGAAGCCTCCGGCGAAAGTTGAATCTGCATCACACCCTTTACCTTCACTAACGGAGCATTTGCAGGCCTTTTCTCATCTTCTTCCTCTTCACTCTCATCACCAACCTCCACTTTTCTCCTCACAACTAGCACGAAAGGAACACACACAAAAAACACGCGTCAAATCCAACAACCCATTATTTTAATTTTGATAAAATCACTCAGGAAAAAAAAAACAAAAACAGGATACCTGCTTTGACGGGTTCGGTGGAAATTTCTTTCAAACGATTAGACCGACGCAAAGAAAGATTATTACTGTACTGTGTTGATGATTCGACGGAGCTGATCCTCTTCAATCGATCAGATCGTCGCAAGATTGCGGTCTCGTAAACTCTTTTAGTCCATTTCCGTCTCTCGCATTTCGGAGAAGAAGAAGTTAAGGATCGAAGATCAGAGAGTGTTTTGTGTATTCCAAGCGATTCCAATCGAGCCTACAATTATTAATAATAGCAGTTCAGTTAAATCATTGGTTCTTACAAGAAATCAAAGAAACGAAGCAAAAATCCTGAGAGCATTACCTGGTTCTCTAAGATGCGTGCTTTTCTTAGATCTTCATAGTCGGATTTGCATTTAAGCTTCCCCATTTTCTTAGAAAATTGAAGATTTCTTTCTGGTTTGAGGGGGGGAGAGGGGGGGGGGGGTTTCTTTGAAGTCCTCGTTTCTAACGGTCAAGAGATATTTGAGTGTTCAAATTTTGAATTTCTATCCAGATTTATCTGGCCCCGGTAATTAAAAGGGCTTAGGTTGAATATTTTTAAGTCCATTTCTAATCATTATAATTACCGATCAGCTTGGGTGACAAAACTAAAATGTTTTGTTCCGGTTTACGTCGTACCGATTGTGGATCATATAATAATAATTTTTAAAATATTTTTTATTTAAAAATATATTAAAATCATTCAAATATATATAAAAAATAATTTTAAATAAAAAAATCAAATTTTAAAAAACATTATTTGGAATACAACCCCAAACAGCTCCTAAAACACTAATTTTTAAAAAAAAAAAAACAAATCTAAATTATTAAATCAACTCATAAGTCATCTAGTTAATTTGAGTTATTGATTATTTAAGAATATGGTAATTTCTATTTTTTAATGTGTTGAGAGTGTAGTAGTTCATATTTGTTAGTGTATTTTTAAAATACGTTTTACTTAAGAAATTTTTTTATGATTTTTAATATATTGATATGAAAAATAAAAAAAATAAAACAAATATTATTTTAATACATTTTAAAAAAATAAAAATCATTATATATTATAATATTAAAAGAGTGTTATTTTGTTTTTTTATATAAAAAAAAATCATTCATGTTAATTTGATTGGTTTCATAAGGTTTTATTGGATCAATATTTGAGTTAATTTAACTAGAATTTTGTTTCAGTTAAGTTATTTTTCTTAAATTTTTCAATCAAGCCCAGCAAAACATTTCAAGTTTAACAGCTATAATTCAATTAAGTATGGGTAATAAATCACTCATCGAAACAAATTGGTATATTTGTAAAACAAATACTTTAAACTTTATTGAATTCAAATTCAAAATAATAATATGGAGGAAAAATACAATTATATATATATATATATATATATATATATAAACCTATTAAGCCCAACTATTTATTTGGGGCTTAATTCTTCGGTTCTTTTCTTTTTTTTTTGTCATTTGGATAGAGATTTTGCTTACAATATGCCCAATAGCATTAAGGATTCTGCTCTTTTTTCCTTTCTTTTTTCTTCTTCTGGAATTTATTCCCTTGTGACTATAATTTAATAATTTTCTTTGTAGATACCATTGCCTCGTTATTCTGAAGATATAGTGCCGAGCATATGCCCAGGGACACCAACCTCCAAGATTTTATCTAAATTATTAAATCCAGCTCGATTCAATAAGTTAATTAAACTAAATCAGGCATCATTTCAAATTGTATTGTAAGAAACACATGATTAGATCAATTTTTTTAAAAAAAAACCTATATGATTTTGAATAAAATAAATACCTTAGATCGATTTAGTGACCTGTAATTATTAAATCTAGCTCAATTCAATAAATTGATTATGCTGGATTGGGTTTTATTTTAAATTATTTTGTGGAAAACACATGATTAGATCGACTTAAAAAAAAAACTAGATGGTTTTGAACAAAAAGAATATATTAGATTGATCCAATAACCCGTAAGTTAACGGAATGATCCAATGACCAGGACTTTTAAACCGGGTCAAATCCATATCCATGGATATTACAAGCATGTGTATTTTTCCTAATGCAACTTGTGGTCTATCATTATCAGTTTTCCTGGCTCTCTTCAATATCGTATTGCCAGTTTCAATCTAACAATAACAACTCCATCGATTTTCTCCATCGGAAAGGGAAAGAAATCTACCACCACCACTAATCTTTGCCGAGCTGATCAAGTCATAGTTACTCCGACAACGTGGTCCATCCATCAATTACAGAACTACCCTACCACTACTTGTTATCAGGCCAAAATGTATTCTTTACCTAAAAAGTAGTTTTAGCAACAAGACATGTTCCTCATTACAGGTGGAGCAGGGCTTGTTGACCGTCTCTAAAGCCTTTAAGCCTTTTTACCTGCCTTTCCAGCCTTCTGGGACCAAAGATGTTTCATGGTTTCTTAGAGATGGAACCCGGAAGGAAATTGCAGAGCCTCTGTGAACAGGAACTGAAGATTTTTAAGCCACGAAAATGGTATGGATCATGACTTTTTATCCCCGTGGTGTCGATATCCCAATTGTAATCAACCCTAGCCCAGCCATGTTCAACTGTCATTTGAGACTGGTATTTATAGGCCTTATCAACACTAGCTGATCACAGAGGAAGAGCAACAAAAAGACACTGCTACAACAGCCTAGAGCATAGTTGAAAACAAAGTCCTCTGTAGTGTTGTCTTATATAATTGGAAGCAGTCACCAAACTATATGGTATTCCCTGAAAACGAAACTGTATGCAAGATTTGCAGAAGGAGCATACAATTATCATGCAGAGAGCCAGACAGCCAGTGAAAGTCTTTTTCTTCTTTTGCCTCAGTAACGTTGATATTAGATTTTGTGTATATCTAATCACCGGAGAGAAATGACTTGATCTGTTAGGGATCCGGTTGATTTGTGTTGTTTATGAGGTCTTCTGTATTACTGGATGGACGTGTCTCTTGTTGTGCTCTTCTTTTGGTAAATTTGTCTGGGAACGGATCTGCCAAAGCATTGTTACAAGGAATTCAAGCAAAATCAATCTATAAGTCTCTGCATCACCCGCCTGCATTATTATTTTTTATCCATGAACTGCTACAGACCAAGTCGCCAAACCATCTCCGTCGCCAAGGGCAGCATTGGCCAGCAGAAACAGGCATTTCGCGTGTAAAGAACTCAAAAGCCCTTCTTTTGGCATTGGCCTGCAGAAGCAGGCATTCTGTGTTTAAAGAACTCAAAAGCTCTTCTTTTGGGGCCTGCAGAAACAGGCATTTTGTGTTTTAAAGAATTCACAAGCTCTTCTTTTGGCAGTAGCCTACGTTTTGGTGTTCAAAGAATTCTCAAGCTCCTGTTATTTTTAGCAGAGCCGTCTTTGGGATGCTTGGTTGGTAATAGATACGTAAATTTTAATTATCTCCGAAAATTTGGAACAAGAGTACGTGGAAAAGAATCGAGCTTATTGCTTGAAAGAATCAATGAATCAAAATTTGTACACCAACTAATAAAGACGACCACCATTTGCACTTCATCTACAACATGCTCAGTAACCTATTCTAGGTTGAAAACCCTATGGCCGTTGACAAATGTTTCAATTTACAAGCAGTTGCTGCATTTGTTCCAGGTTTCCTAACTTTGTGATTGGAGATTTCGATTTGTTGCCTAAATAATTCTTCTAAAGCTTCTCGCATCCACCAATTATGGCAAACTTCTCTAGCTTCATTAATAGAAACCTGAAAGAAAAGAGCAGATACATTGCTAGATCAGATCCCTTCCTCTTAAACAATTGCATAAAAACTATCGATCAACACCATGACAGCATACGTTGACACATACCCATCTTCGTTTCCGGATATTTTTCTCCGGCCAACAGTCTAATTCTTTTTGAACAAGCAGAGGAAACATGTAGCTCTCATGCATTATGCAACTCCTTTTACTCTTGTAATGCCATGGGCCTAATTTATCCTGCAAAGGCAATATAAAAAAAATTCAATTAGATTTCATAAGAAGGCATCGACTGAAACAATGAGAAACTTTGATGTAATGATGGATTGCATGTACTAACCTGAACAACACCAATAACTCCTGCTTCCTCCTCCGTCTCTCGCTTCGCTGCCTCTTCCATACATTCATCATTTTCCCATCCTCCCTGTTCAATATCGAGCAGACTATTAGATAAGAGAAAAAGGAAATGACTAAACACAGTTATCTTAAGAACCAAATGATGATAACGAGCCTGTTGGTGTAAGCAACATAGTATTATTAGTACCTTTGGGAACAACATCCCTTGACCATTTTGTGCACTGATGACAAGGACTTCTAATTCTTCAACTGAAGTTGGTTCCTGTGATTTCTTGTATCTATATGGAATGCACCTACATAATTTTAAAAACAAAATAACGAAAGAAGATCAGATCATAATTTGACCAATTAAAAGTGAAAGAATCTCTTTCTTCAACAAAATAAAATTCAAATGCAAAATAACGATTAAAAAAGATAAATCCAAGCCAAAATCGATATCCTAAAAGTCCAAAACATCAAAACCATGAAGGCAACAGATCAAAACTATATTTAAATATATATATATATATATAAAAATCAAGTTCAACAAATTTAACTCGAGATTGTAGAGAGTTTCCAAATGTTTTAGCAAAGATCAAGCAAACATATTTAATTAAGGAATTACCAAAAACCATAAGATATGAAAGAAAGAAAGGAAAAAAGAGAACTCACCCTACAACAAGGCGATAGCCTTTCTCATAACGTTGAAGATGTCTGCCAGTACGAGAAACCAAATTGACCATGTTCTCAATTTGCACAGGCAAACACTTTGATGGGATTTTAATAAGAAATGGGAAAAGAAAGTTGAGGAGATTTGTTAAGTTTGTGAGATAGAAAGAAAAACACCTCATGTTGATGCCACACAAGAGACTCAATACCAGATTTCTGGTGAAGGTTTGATTTGTTTGCCAGCAACCTTAAATTATACAACCCTAAATTTGCTCTTCCTTTTCTTTCTTTCTTGAAAACTAAACACGGGTTCTCTCAAAAGGGATTTGGCTGTACTTGGAGAAGAGATTGTTCTGGTAGGAAACGGAGAGCATTTGATGCTACAACGATACCGCGAACAAAAAGTTCATACAAAAGTATGTGGATAAGAAACAGGGAGGTTATTTGATGCCATTAAATAGAGATTTTGCAGTTCGGAGAAGGAGGGGGGGACAGGGAGGAAACTGCTGTATGGCTTTTGTCTTGATAAGTGGACAGACGCGCACTTTGTGATGGTGAGCATAACTCGATTCGAAAGTGAAATATTCAATAAGAACACTCCTGTTTATTTAGCATGAGGACTATCTTGTTAATTATTAATTCTTTGACTGAGTTTCGTTTGTGCTCGCGTTGCTTATTTCTTGGATCGCTTGTTTAGGGACTGCAAATGTGACAGCCTCTTCATGGATTGACGGGGTCAGACAGCGGTTTTCGTCTGCAAGAGTCAAAGATAGAAAAAAATAAACCAGGTGACTAATAGTAAAAATTTAAATCAAGAGATTTATTTTTTCTAGTCTCGTCTTTGAGTTATATAATTATTAATATAATAATTATTAAAAACTTTTATAATTATTAATTTTAATATTTATAAAATTAATCGAAGCATACATAAACTAACCCAAACATCTATATTAATATATAAAAAACATGATTTTTTCAAATAGAGAGATAGAAGTGATGTTTTTAATCCCATAAATGTTTATCCAAATTTAAAAAATGACTAATATAAGATATAAGATATTTATACTATCTATTCTAATTAATAAAGTTGGATAATTTAGATATTATAAATAATAATACATAAAACAATTTAAAAATATATATACCATAAGAGTTTGGTGACAAGCCGGGATTTTTGGAACGCCAACAATGTAGATATTAAAAATTAATTTGTTGGCTTAATTTATTAAGCTTAAATCTTAGTTCTAATTAATCACAACTCGTAAAAATTAGTAATACAACACCAACCCAAGAATTATAAAATATTCATAAAAGATTTAGCTTATCCTGATATAACCAACTTACTCAAGTTTAAAATATTTGAATGAGTCACGTGTATAATTTATAAAACAATAAAAATTAAATTGAATACAATTATAGACTCAACCTCAACCCTAACTATATAGATGAACACCCTTAATTTATATATGGATAAATAATTTATAATTTCTCAATGTGTATCTAAAAAGTTTGTATATTATTTGTCTAAGATGATCTTGATTAACTTTGTTTGATAAATATAAAATATTTTATTTTTCATGACAATGTATTTAATAAAAATTAATTATAAGAAAAAACTATACACACTTTCTATTTCTCCTAACCTCCATTATCATCAATAATAAATAATAAAATAATTTTAAGAGGTAACTTAACTATCAAGTCTTAAAAACATAATACCTTTTTTTTTTACAAGAAGAAAACAATATAAAAAAATTAAATTTTAGTAATAGCAATTAATATCTTATACATCATTTATGTAGCATTAATGGTCATGTAAGAATAATTTTTTTTTATTTTTTCTTAGTAAGCATTTACCAAAATTTTGGTTGTTCAGAAAATCAAGATCTATGTATCAAAAACATGGTTGACATTTATTCAACAAAGTTCTAATCTGAATGTGGGTTTTGACCTCCCCATTTACGCAGAAACAATTGTCGTTTGACTCAATGTTCAAAAGACACGTGATTATTTCTCGTGTGACTAGAAGGACGTGTCAAAACTAGAAACGGTCTCACAAGGAATACAATGTGTTTGCCCTCACATTCACATACATCACACTTCGTCAAGCAATTATCTAACTTAACATCACGCGCCCGATGCGCGTCGGTAATGCCTTTTTGCTACCACGATATTTCGCAGTTTTTTATTACTTTCCTTCGTTACATAAATTGAATAATTGCGTGGACTTATGTATAGGACCGCGCATGCTTAAATTTATTCAGAGAGTTAATTATAACTTAGTCGGTGTAGTTTAATAAAACTACTAAACCAGTCCTCATTAATTTCAAATATTATTATTTGATCCTACATTCTTAAATCCATTAAAAACACAGCCCTGCAAATTCCATATTCCTTTTTTAAAAACATATATAAAAAGTCAAAGACAATTAGAATTAGGAGAGATCTTAAGATTTCGATACTTGAGAATATGGAACAACTTGCTATTAAAAGGGTGCTTGGAATGGTTGTAGTTATTATTTTTAAAAATATTTTTTATTTAAGAATACATTAAATATATATATTTTTTATTTTTAAAATTTATTTTTAATATTAACACATTAAAAAATTAAAAAACAATTTAAAACAAGAAAAATATTTTTAAAATTTTGGAAACAACCCCAATCTCAAAAACCTCCTAAATCAAGTATGATTCTATTTTAATATATGAAAACCGGTCCGGATAGTCATATTAATAATAAAAAAATATATATATAATCAACTTCAGTCAAGGGATTAATTAACTATCTTGATACTATAAGTACTGATTTAATTTTGAGAAACTCAAGGACTGAGATGTGAAGTATTTATTCAAATGCAAGCGTGGCACTCGGTTTTAAAAACGGCGGCACATATAATAGGTATTGAAGCGAGACCCAAACAACACGGCTTTAAATAGCCTTTTTTTTTTTTTTTTTAATCGTTTTATGGTAAGGGTAATAATTACTTGGGGGGAATTTTTCGTCGTTACTTCAAAGCAATGTGAGAAACGAGGATTGTTTCTTCACGTTAGTCAACAGGGAGTTTTTATTTTTATTTTTTAACACAGTGAAAAAGCAGATAAAATAATACAATTTAAAAAATAATTGAGAAATTAGCATATTCATGTAATACTTATTATATGTTATTATAATTATGAATAGATTTATAATTTTTTTAATTTTTAATAAATTATTATATTATTTTAATTATCAATATACATTTATTATTTGTAATATAATATATTATATATTATTTATGTGAATTATGTTTTAATGGTGAATAGCTGATTATTTGTGATGTGATTGTGTAAATTATTGTTTTTTAACAAGAAATTACTAACGGAATGTTCTGTTTCTAGAAGCCTATATTAAAAAAGTTACATATATCATCTATAAAATACAAGTTGCAAATATCAATTATAGCTCGTGTAATTTTTTAAATTACTAATTATTTTTCCACTTATATTATATTACGTAATTAAAATTTTAAAATATACTATCTTAACAAAACACTAACAAAAAGGTATTGCCGAACGGAATCCCAATGATTTTGTCTTTGTTGCCGTCAAGTTAGGCTATAATTATGGGGAAACTAATCAATTGAGATGAGGCTATAAATTGGCAAGGGATACTCCAAATGGAAACTCAAAAGTAAAACGACAAAAAAAAAAAAAGTTTTTATTTTTTATTTTAAATGCTTTGAGAGAGGAGATATAAAAAAAATTGTCAAAATAGTATTTTTATTAGTTAAGTTACACCGTTATGGCAATACCTTTTATTTTTTAAAAAAAATTAGGTCTTGATGCTAACAGGATTCATATTTAGTTTGGGTCCTGCACAGCTAATAATCTAAAGCTATTTTTGATTACGTAGCTACAAAACCCAAGGATAGTTGGGTATTGGCACAGCCAAAGTGCCATGTGTGCATTGGGATCTACCCAGCACACATCAGTCAGCCCAAGTACCACTTGTGTGATTGGTCTGCTGACACAAGGGTAGGCAGCCCAAGCACCACATATTCTCATATGGTTTTTTCTTTGATAATGATAATAATTTTTTAAAATTTATTAATGATGTGATGATGATGATGATGATGATTTTTAATTTTACCTTTCAAATCAAATATATGGTTGTTTTTCAATATTAATAATGTTTTTTTTCTAATTTAGTAATTATTTTATTAATAATATTCATTATTATAAAAATAATAATATTTATAACAAAAAGATAATATTTTTAATATTAGTACTTTTGGTTATAGTAAAAATAATAATATTCATAACACAAATAATACTATTTTTAACTCCAAAAATATTTAGAACATAAATAATAAAAAAATTTATATTAAAACTTTGAATTATTATAAAAATAAAATATTATAACATGAATAAATTGAATTATAAGAAAAATAATAATATTTCAAACGCTTAGAAGAAAAATAATAATATTTACATCACAAATTAAAATATTTTTTATATTAATACTTAGAATTGTTGAATATTTTTAATAATAGTACGTCATGGGCTCACTTTTTACTTTTATAAAAAAATATCTTAAAAATGTATAATATAAAAAATAATATGTTTTCAATATTAATAATATTATTTTCTTTCAAATTTATTAATTATAAATAATCATATGTTTTCAATTTAATAATAATATGTTCAAGTCCAACATGGAGTTGGTCGCAGTCGCATTCAACCTCAGCGTGGGATTGGGGGGACGTGTCTCGGACCAAGATAGAGGTGGGAGTGGAAGCATCCCGGCCCAACGTGGGGTTTGGTGTGGACGCGTCCGGGTCCACATTGAAGCTCGCCGCAGTTGCGTCCCACCCAACATGGGGTTACGGGTGGACATGTCCCGGTCCACCATGGAGTTGGGTGCGGTCGTGTCCAGGCCCAACGTGGGTGGGTGAGAAGGCGTCTACTTCCAACATGGGGGTAAGCAGGGTCGCATCCCAGCCCAACATGGGGTTGGGCGAGGACGCGTCCAGGGCAAACATGAGGTTGGCCTTGGTCACATCTCGTGGACGCGTACAAGGCTAACATGGGGTTAGGCGAGGACTCGTCTGGGTCTAACATGGAGGGGGATGCAATCGCGTCCAACCCAATGTAGGGTTGGGCGCGAAGGCATCCCGGGCCAACATAGAGGGGGGCACGATGATGTCCAAGCCCAACGTGGGATGGGTGCAGACACGTCCAGGTCCACACATAGGGGTAGGGTGCGGACATGTCCCTGTCCAACATGGGGATGGGAACGGTCGCATACATGCCTAACGTGGGGTTGGGCATGGACACGTACAGGTCCAACATGGAGGTGGGCCCGGTTGCATCCAAACCAAACAATGCAGTCCACAGTGAAAACACTCATAGTGCACGGTAGCTCGCGCAACAGTAAAACATTTTTATAAAAAAATTTCATAAAAATTTATAATTTAAATAATAATATGTTTTCAGTATTAATAATATTATTTTCTTTCAAATGTATTTAGTATTTTTTTAATAATATTAATTATAAGAAAAATAATAATATTTCTAAAATAATTAATACTATTTAGAATCCAAGGATTCAGGAACCGTGGGTCCAGCGACACGACCAAAGCGTTAGGTGTCCCCAAGTGGGGCCTATGCATGACTCACTCCTAGTGCAACCCAAGCGCCACGTGAGCGCTGGTGGTACCCTACCTCCAGTCAGGTAGCTCAAGCGTCACCTGTGCGCTGGGGTGTGCCCAGCACTGAGGTAGGAGCCAAACGCCATGTGTGCGTTTGGTCTATTAGCACACAGACAATAGCCCAAATGCCACGTGTCTCCACGTGGTTTTTATTCGATGGTAATAATAGTTTTTTAGAATTTATTAATAATGATAGTAGTAGTAGTAGTAGTAGTAATTTTTTTAATTTTACCACTCATAAAGGCATAAGACTAGGCGCCACGTGTGCACTTGGTATGTCCAGCACACTGGCAGCTAGCCCAAGCACCACATATGCATGGTCTGCCCCATACACAGGCAAGCAACCGAAACGCCCAAGGCTAGGCAGACTAACAACAGTAGTTATAGCCTAGGGCGTGGCCTGCCCAACGCGCAGGCCTGGCAGCCAAGCTCCAGGTGTCTGCAACCCCAGTGGATTTGCCTCCAACCTGGCGCTTAGGGCCTGCTTGTTATAGCGTTATGCATGCCTCCATCAAACAGTGCAATCTGTAGTGAAAGCTTTTATAGTCCATAGTGAAAGCACCCACAGGGCTACTACAGTGCAGAACAATGCAATTCACAGTAAACTTACTCACAATGCACAGTAGCTCACGTTACAGTACACAAATAGTGTTGTTCATAATGAAAGCTCTCACACTTTTAATGAAAGCACTCACAGGGCCGCTTTAGTGTCGAGCGGTGCAATTTACAGTGAATTCACTCACAATACACAGTAGCTCGCGCTATAGTGAAACATTGATAAGTTTTAGTTATAGTTAGTATTGGAGAGTTATTTTTATGTATAGGTTAAAAATGCTAAAAGTTTATTTAATATATTTTAATGTAAGAGAAAAGTTTTCATCAGAGTTGTATTAATTAGTTATAATTAATAAATAGTTTTATTAGTATTAAATATATTAAAATATAATTTACTCTTCTAAATAGCTTTTTATTATTAGAGCTCATGCAAAACAAAATAATTATATTTATACTATTTAAAAGACAATTATTACTAATTTGACTATTCTAAATAACATCTTCCATTTAAGATACTCCATGGAAACAAGGAAATGGATTAATAGTATCTTAATCCTAGATATGAGCTTTTGAGTTTTAACTCCATCACATGGATGATAGAAGGAAGTCATAAATTGAAATTTGAATTTCAAGCTATCTCTGTTCGATTGGTTTAAAATTTTGAAATTTAATATAAATAGGGTGTTTTAAACTCGTGAGGTCATTTATAAATTAAAACATTTGATCCAACCATTTGATCATGTAAAGTTATTAAAACTGACTTGGGTCAACTTCACACAAGGACCAAGTCATAGATTGAGTAGAAAAACTTGGATCATTAAAAAAATTAAAACACCAATAAGATATTGTTTTGAAAAAAAATTAAGAAAAAAAATCAACGCGTTTTAATCTGGTCGCAAATTGACCCATCAAGTTAATCAAATCAGCTACACTTGATTTTTTTTTTTAAAACCCTACTTAAACTAAAAGACGGGTTGATGGGTCCTTAGTCGATCAATTAAGTCACATTAAATTGACTAGTTGTGCCAAGTTATGTTTAATAATGATGAGTAAACTATTTACAATATTAAGATGTATGCAATACTAAGTATATTTTATGATTAAGATGCATGATTTACTTATGTGTAAATATATTTAAAATCTTAATCGATAATACTTTGAAATCTAATAAAAAAAAAAATCAAAACAAATATTGGATCCTTTTACTTTATATACAGATTAAAAAAGAAAAAAAAATAAAGCATTGATATCAAGTTGAAAAAAAAAATTAAAAAAATTTAACTAAAAACAATATATTACACTTTCTTAACATAGAATTTTTGAAATTATTTCTACTCAAACTAATTAAAACCTCATATCATAAGCTTCAATTAAAAATGCATATTGAATTTGTTTTAGATCTAAAAGCAAAAACAAATCAAGAAAATTGTCTCGTACACTTAATTTATCCATAACATGTTCCTTCAAATTGTTTGAAAGTTTATAATAGTATATATTATTTCAATGATTATTTATTTTTAATTAAAACCCTTTCCTAAATAAAATTATAAAATCAAGTGATATAATAGTATTTATTTCAAAAACCACAAGTAATTAGGATTTTAATATTAATAAATTTTGTATTATTAAAAATATTTATTACCTTTTGATTTTATTTTTAGGATAGGAAATTTTTAAATTTCAATTTTTAAATTTTTAAATTGAATTTTAATCAATAAAAAATTAAATACTAATACTAGATTGGAAGGGATAAGATGCCAAAAACATTATAGAATTTTGGTTTGATCATTTTTGATATATATAAATCCATTGGTATTAATGTTTAAATATGATAATAACAATATAAATAAGTATAATCATAATGACTGACAATACACAAACATAATTATGATAATAGATTTAAATCTCTAAATGATTAATTATAAATGAATGGTATAAAAGATAAAATTATATTATTCTGTAATGTACCAGTGTACAACTAGTTTTATTTTAAATTTAATACTTTTAAGATTAGCTGATGAAATATAGACACGCGCGAGCATTGTTAGCAACAAATATTTTTTTTTGATGTTATTGTTGTTGTTTTCATCATTATTATGATGTTGAAATTGATTACTTTAAAGAGAAACTTCTTTTACATTTTGCCTCCATAGTTTTTAAGAAGTTTGAAAACATTTGGCAAATAATAACAAATTGATTGTTTAAATGTCTAGTAAAAAATATCTTCATAATCATAATCATCTTGTATAACTCTAAAATTAATAAATTTCTTAAAATTTGTCATGATAAAATTATATTATTATCCGTACGAGATTTATTAACTAGAAAATCTTGTCACCAATCTTTAGCACCATAAGTAAGTTTGTGTATGGTAAATCCTACTTTCTCATAATAAAGAATATTGTTCCCATAAAAATAAGTTTCAAGCTCTAAAAACCATGAAATTAAGTTCTTTTTTGAAAAGTTTACATAAAAAGGGGGATCTTATAATAATAATAAAAAAAAAAAACAAGTCTAAGAACAAGATGATTGTGAATTAAGTCTTAATTGCTTCACAAGTCATAAGGATAATTGTTCATATAAATAGGTTTACATGTTTGGTTTTATCTAAGGTAAGGCTTTGAACATATCCTTCACCTCATCACAATTCTTGTTTGCACCTCCCTTTTTTAATGCTAAATGGTTCAAGTGTTTTTTGATTTTTGCTAATGAGTGCTCTATTTAATATAATATCTACTATTATTGGTTTTTTGTTGTTGTTCTCTAGACCTTATAGCACTTTAGATGGCCTTCTTTCTTGCATCGTAGAGAGGTTATTGCCAATATCTTCATTCATCGAATAATCTAACTTGATTCAATAATAATTAATACAACATATAACATGGATAAGGTTCCTTGATATATAAAGGTGCCCTAAATTATAAAGAAAGAAACTAGGTTATTAAACCTTAAGGTTATAACCTTTAACGGTAAAGAAAACTTTGGTAGTTTTTGAAAAGTTTTTATCTCGTTAATTTTCTAGTAAAAATATCTTATAAGAATATTTAAATACAATAAAAAAATTCTAAGTAATAAAGTTATAATTAAGTTAAAAGTGTTAATCTACATAGTAAAAAGAATCCAAAAATAAAAAAAATAAAAATAAAGAAACTCCCTAGCAATAACTTTGTAACCAACTCAAAATCAGAGTGACATAATTATAAAGGATTAGGTAATTTAGGTTCTTAATTAAAAAATTAAAGGATATAATTGAATAATTGGACTTAATTTAACAAAATAAAAGGTTTTCTAGGCATAATCGAGGTAACCCAGGTATCCTGTGATAAAACTAAGTTGTTCTAAAACATTTCTCAATGCAGAAAAAGACTCAATTTTTTAATTTAAAATATTTCTATGAATTCAAATTTTAAAAAATAAATTTGAGATTAAATTCAAAAGGATTTTAGACCAATTTCACGCTTCAAAACTCTATCATATAAAACATGTTCTTCCACATGTCATTTAGTTGTGATTTAATGCATACCTACCATCTATGTAGATTCCTTTTTTCTATGTAATATCTTCATTGTTTATAGGCTTTTAAACTAATCACCTTCTTGCAACTTCCTGAATAAGCTGCTTAGTTATAGCGAAAAAAAGTTTAAAAAACCCTGTTTTTTCTTCTCCAACCAAATCCCTCCCCAAACCTATTATAATCCCTCTTTTCTTTAGAAATCCTTGCTTTTGAAGGAAGGATGTGTTTTTTTTTACCCAAAACTCTTTCGCCTAAATAACATCCTCGAGGTTTTGTCCTTCTCACATGACTATAATTTTCTATGTAGTTATACATATGGTGTGGCGCTCCCTTCGATCTAGTATTTTAACCGAATTTGATTGGGATTTACCTTTTCAACTAATGGTGGCAACTTTAGTTCAGTTGTTTATTTAGGTTAATCTGTCATTTTAGTATGGAGAAATGAAAAGTAGGATGAACTTTTGTTCTTTTTGGTAGCTCTAAATGGCAAGTAATTTTTCCTACCTTAGTTTTTATTTAGAAAGGCTCATAGTACTTGAATGCTAACTTTTTATGTAGTGCGACTGGAGTTTAAGGTATCCCTTGATATTTACCTTTATATTTAAAACACAACCCCTTTCCATCTTTTTCTTTAGCTAAGCCATGAATAAACTTTATATAGGTAAAGTAGATTTGAAATATGCTTTTGGATTGGGCTTAGAAGCTAGTCTTTGCTTGAATTTCTAATGAGCTAGGCTTGTAACTTCTTTTTTTTTAATCATATTAAGGTTTTCCTCTAACACTTTGGCTAACCTATAGGTAGCCACCAAGTTTAGAGGGAGTAACATCATAACCCCAAACTTGATCTCTTCTTTGAGCTCTCCTAATAAACTATTCAATTTATGTCAATCTAAGAGATCTTTAGCCCTATTTGAAAGTAACTAAAACTTGAACTTATAAGCCTCAACCAAATAAGTTTACTTTAAATTGATAAGTGTCTTTATGGGGTCATCATAGGTCAAACCCCTAAATTAAATTTGAAGAGCCTTTACAAGTGCTTTCTAATTAGTGAGCACTCTTGTTTTCTCCAACTCCTTAAACCAAATATTTGTCTTCCCTTCCATATAGAAGCTTGTCGTAAATTACTAGTGTTGGAGAGACATGTTATAATAATTAAATAAGTGGGTGGCCTTGTACACCCAACCAACCAGATCATTCTCGTTAAAATGAGAAAAATCTAGCTTAATTGCTTTAAGTTGAATCTATTATTAGTCTCCTAATGGTTCAACTTTATGTATGTTATGCCTATTAATAGAAGTTATCGGGGTATTCAAAGGTGATTCAATCACCCTCTTGCCTTGCATATTAGTTAATTGTTCCACCTTGTTAGACATGCTTTGTAATTGCTGAACTAATTCTTCCAAAACCTTTTTTTTATTGTAATTATTGGTAGTGTTGTTATTCCTTTTATAATTGTGATTGTTGGCCATTACTTCTAATAGCTAGGACATTCAGGTTAGTTTGTCATTATGAATGAGAGATCGAAAGGTTCTAATATCAAATGGTAACAAACTCAAAATTAGAGGGGTGTAATTAAAAATGATTGGGTAATTTAGGTTCTTAGCTAAACAATTAAATGGTATAATTGAATAATTTTTTTTGAATTAAAATGACTAAATTACAATCAAATTAGACTCAATTAAACAAAATAAAAGTATTTTTAAGGCAAATCAAGGTAGCCTGGGCATTCTAAGATGAAATGAAATTGTTTTAAAACATTTTTCAATGTAGAACAAGTCCTAAATTATCGAAATTAAACTATTGGTAGGAATATGAAATTTGAAAATAGATATGAAATTCAATTAAAAAAAATCGTGGATCAATTTGATTGAAGACCAATTCCATGCTTCAAAATGCTATTGCATAAGACCTATCCTTCCACATGTCATTTAGTTATGTTTGAGTACATGCCTACCGTCCATGTAGTTTTCTTTTCCCTACATAACATCTATATTGTTTGTTGACCTTAGAATTTATCACCTTTTTACAGCTTCTTGAACAAGCTACTCAGTTGTAGAGATAGAGATTTAGGGGAGTTAGTTTTGTATTTTTTGTTACAAAATTTTGGGTTGAATTTTGATATATTTCCAATATCAAATGAAGCTTTAATCTTAAATTTGTACGGAATATGGTTTTTAGAACGTTCTAGAAAACTTTAAGTCCAATACAATGATCAGTTAAGAATTATGACTTTTTGTATAAAAAAAATCTTCTAATATGTTTAAACTTCTTCTTAAAATAGAACTTTTATGATAAACTCAAATTTAATGAGTCTAAAAGCCTCGAAAGCCCAAAACCTACGGTCTCAATATTTTCTCTCATTAATGTTTGTATAAGAGATGTTTATCTCTTATTAAAATTATCAGGACAAAATTACACGTTAACCTGTTAACCTCTCATCTCCATAAAAAGATAAGATTCATGGACTATAAACACCTTAAACATCTTTCAAGCTCCAGATTTACAATCCGCATTCTTTAATGTATATATATTTTCAGAATTTATCTCTTTTAGTATTATTGCATTTTCTCTTTCTAAAATAATACTTACTTAAACATTTGAGAGGTTCCAAATATTTCAAAAAAAAAAATTTCAGGTATTAACCACTAATTACTTTGGCCTTTTAGATACTAAATACCTGTTACTAGCTACCTTGACTCAAAAAAATAAATTAAATTATAATTATCAAATATCTAAAACATAAACTTTGCTTTTAAGCTCCTAAACTACTTTTTTTTTTTTTTACTTCATCATCTTGTTACACACACGTGTCAGGTACTCCCGACAAGAGTTAGGTTCTAGAAAATTAATCATCCAATCCAGAACTAAAGAATTCTAACATGGCACGAGGATCGGAAGGACTTCATTGAATTTGGATAAGAAAAATAATGATATATTGTGATAAAAAAAACGTCAGCCAATACAATAACATGAAAATCTTTGCTGCCAGAAGTAGCCTTGTCCATGACTAGATGGCTACTCAGCATGGGGCCAAGTCCTTATCTGCAGTCGCCATTGTTGATGTGAAGATTAGCACAAGCGCCTTTCGATTCTATGAGAGCTTTCGGACATAGAAACACGACAAGCATTTAGCTGTTGGTTCACGCCTCCGTCTCCAAAGTCTCCAGTTCCATTACTGTTTCTGCGATTTCTGTAGATATCACATGTTTGTATTTTCTTCAGATTAGCCTTTTGTTTTCCTGTGTTATAATGCATACGCCCTGGTTTGTTCAAAAACAAAAAATAATCCTGGAGAATATAAATATAGCTGATGATAATTTGACAATTACATCCTGTTAATTCTTCCAGAAAGCTCATTAGTTATTTCTTTTTTAAAAAAAAATCTCTACGGCTAATTCTCTTATGTGCATATACATATTGTTAGTGAAGAGTCGATCATGGTAGAAATTAGAAAGAAGTAGTTGAGGGACCTAATCAACTGGGAAGAACAAGATTACAACTATATTTTTTAGGTATCTCTGTTCATCAGCAGCTCCATCTTCATCTGTTTGCTGAGATCTCCAATATCTTTTAGGTATCTGTTTCCACTTTATTCAAGCAATGCGAACCGATACTCTTCTGGCAGCATTTGGATTATTACTATATTTATATTTATATTAGCAGAAATCTTGTTTTAATTTGGCAAGTATAGAACAACATAGATCTCCTCCTGCCGACACATCAAATGGTTAAAAAGGTGCCATTTTGCTTTCTTGGATTACTGCTACAGATAAGATATGCACTGGTAGCTAGCTTGATGGCGACCTCAGCCATTACTCAATGCAGATGGTGAAGGTTTGAATATCAAAAAATACATTAAAATGAAGGAAACTGCCTTAATGACGAGATTTTCATGTAAATAATTAACTAAACAAATCGAATTCAATTGAATTTTCCTTCGTTTTCTTCTGGTGTCACTTTCATATGATTAAAGATTTGCAAAAATAATTGACTTTGCGCCATGCATGCCTTCGGATCACATTATACAATCCTATTTCTACACTGAGAGCACACAGATAGGAAGGAATATATGACTTTTGCTGCAAAACTGGAATCATCGCCACCCATCATCTTACAGGATATTATTCCCTGTCTCTCGTGGAAAAATTAATATATGCTATGATTAACCTTAGTGTGCTTGAGAATCATGTGCCCTCCATGATTTCTATCATGTGCACTCAATTCTCCAAAAACTCAAGAAACTATTTGGCTACGCGGTTGATGTTTTTTTATTTTAAATTAAATTTTAGATAATTTTAAATTATTTTGATATATTAATATTATATAAAAAAATCTATTTTTTTAAAGAAAAAGGGAGCAGCTTTTGTTAACTTCTTCAGTAAAGTTGCTGAAATTGCTTTTTCTCTACTCGATGCCCCATTCTTCTAGTAAAGCATGGGGGACCCTTCTAGAAAAGCTGTGTTGTCTTTTCACAGTAAAGATTGAGCGTCTGAGGTGGTGATTCCTGATAACCTCGCTCGTCAATGCTTAGCCGAACCTTGCAAAATATATACTTTTTTTAGCATCCTGTTCTTCGCAAGCGTTAGAGTCACGCACAAAGGTTTTTTCTTTTTGTTTTTTCCTGGGGATTCTAAGTGCTTGCCTCGATTCACAGCAGTTTGATCTGTTAAAAGTAATTGTGTTTATGGGAGAAAGCTTGACAGCAACCTCAAAATTGTTTTCTTTGTCTTTTCAAGCCTAATTAATCAGTACTTTTCTAATATTGATCGCCTTGAATATTAAAACAACTCTACGACCTGCCAATTACTTTTATGTCTCAAACTATAGCTTACGAAATTATAGACTGCATTTTATAATCTAAAGTCTTAAGATACCTTTTAAAAGAGTTGTCCGAATAGGGTATTTGATGATAAATGTGTAATTTGTTGTTGTATTGATTGTCTGTTGTAGTGTATTTATTGCAGTCCTTTTTTCCTCTGCTATCATGTCTCTATAATTTATACGAGGCACATATTTTGATATTTTGGGGTAGCTTTTCAACCACCATTTTGTCCAGTTAATTTTATTTTACTTCAAATTAAGTTTTTTTAAATATTTTTACAGTGGATTTTTTTATATATAACTGTGAGTTTTCAGGTTAATTTATACATATTTAAATTAATTCCTTTAAGTTTTGAAGTTAATAATTAGATAAATTTTTAATAATCCTAAAATTTATGACATTTAAACTAATAATTTTTTAAAAATAAAATTAAAATATGATCAGTTATGTTTATATTAATCTTTTAAAATCTTGAAGTTAATTATGGGATAAACTTTCAATAACTTTAGTATTTATAATATTTAAATTAATATTTTTTTATAAAAATAAATTTAGAAATGATCACTTAAATAATAATAAAAAAAGGTGGCATATTACGTTCAAGATTCTCGGATTCCCTCTAGCCTCTAGGAGGAGAATCAAAAGGACAGAGTGCACTAGGAGCTGGTGTACGTGGAGATTCAACTATCCATGCAAAGCTCTGATAAAAGCTTCTTCTTTTTGTGATTAGAAATGGGTGAGAACCCACGCAACTTGCCCGGACAGAGGACAGGACAGCCATCAAACAAGTTGTGGAAAATAAAATTAAAAAAAAGGGGAAAAACCTATTTTTTCTTCTCGAGGTGGTGTGGAGATATGGCTAAAAAAAAAACAGAGAAATGAGAGGATAATCTCGGAGATCTCGGTGGGTGTTGCCTTCGATGATTTGGCTGCTTCTCCGGTCCTTTTCACGAGCAGCATCAGCTACCCGACGAGTTGACTGACTTCAGTTGTCCCGTCCAATAATGTTACTTGATTGTGTCGAAAAGTGTGCGTGCTTATGTCGCGGTTTATTTTTTCTATTTGGAAAATATTGAATTAGTAATTTCTTAAGTGTTTTTCTTATGATTTTAATATTAAAAATAAAAAATGATATAAAAAAATACAATTTTAATATATTTTGAAAAACAGCAGCACGCATTACTAAGCGCAAACACTGTATCATCCTGTCCTTTTCTTCGGAGACTGCAGGAGGAGACCCCATCCATTTATTATTATTCTTTGCTTGATATTTACTGTGCGTTCATACAAAGACCAATTCCGCGATGCCAGTTTTGATCAATTAGGAAAATAACTTTTTTCTTAAAAAGGACTTTTCCCTAAACCCACGGTATACAGCACACAGGCTGGCAAAGGACTGCTAAAATGATCATGAGATATATTTAGATTTTTTTGACGTAATTGATTTTTTAAAAAATATAAAAAAATATATTCAAACAACAAAAACGTGAGCGAATTCAATTTAATTTAACTAACTTGCGGTCTAAAATAACCCATGAGAAGGTAAAGATAAAAATAAATTCAAGGCCCAGTAAAAGATCAAGCCCAACAAAGCTAATTTTAAAAAATAAAATTATTAGAATTAGAGAGTTGCAAAGATGGTTTCATTCTACTAACTAGATAAAACAAATATTTTTATTTAAAAATATTTAGAAAAAATAATCAAAGCTAAATAAATAAAAATTTGAAAAAAAAACTCTGAGTCACATTGGGTTAACATAATAAACCTACGACCCAAGAAAACCATATAAAAAGAAAAAGAATTAAAAAAAAATTAAAGGATAAAATTAAAAGAAAAATTAGATAAAAAAAATTACAAGAATAATGACCAAAATTAGATAAAAAAGAATATTAAGAGATAAAATTGAAAAGAAAAAAAAACCAAGAAAAGAATAAAAAAAAACAACAATCAAGAAAATGGATACCATATATGATATAAAATAATAAAATCAAATGGAAAAGGATGAAATTAAAAAAAAAATTAAAACAAAAAAATTCCAAAATAAAAAAAAGGATCATAATTGAACAGAATAAATAGCACGGCAACTTTAATTATTAATTATTGGCTAACCTGACATTAATTTCAAGAAGTGAAGAGATAAACTAGGAGGAGGAGAAAAAAAGCTAATTGTCACCTAACAAGTGTGATTTAAGCAACATGCATTGTCCGTAAGCCTTACCTCCACTAAATGCTTTAGATGACACAGTAGTTGAGAAATTTTGGCCGCTACATGAAGCTGCTTAAAGGGTGTGAGTGGTGTCCACTTTTTAATGTGTGTTTTGCATGCGCCACAAACTTTTATGAAAATATTAATTTGCCTCTAATCCAAACAAGGTATATATAAAAAAAACAATATAAAAAGTATTAAAATACCCAAGGAAAATGAAGTAATTATACTACACGTGAAAAAAGGAAATTACACAAAAAGCCATCTTAGTCTTTCATTTTTGTTTTGCCTTTTAAGGCATTAAAAGAATATAAACTGCTAAATTGTCCCTGTTAATTTGTAAATGACATTTAAGTTACATTGAAAATACTATCATAGCCATGCAAGCAAGGGAAAAAAAACTGGTGTGGAGAAGGAAAAATTATTAATTACACCGTGCAAGTTCATATCAGTTTTAGGTTTTTTTTATATATAATTATAATCATCCATTAAAATACAAACACATAACATAGCCCAAATACTTGGGAGCCAGCCCACGAAAGTACCCAGAGGCGACAACTCTATATGGGTTAACACAATCCATCTTTTTGAAGTTTTGAAATCAATGATTAAGATTTCATTTCACGAGTTAGTGGATATATAGTTAGAAATTCTTAAAAATTGATTTTTGTTGTTCACTATAAAAGAAAAAATTATTAGTATTGATGCTTTTGTTTCTTAAATATATTTTAAAGTATTTTCAAACACATTTAGCCAACATGATGTGAAAGAAAATGGAAAGCTGTCCAGTTAGGATTGACCTGAAATAGGGTTTATGCTAATTCTATTTTTATTAAAATAATATATTTATAACTGACTTGATCGAATCAAATCAAATGAATCATTAATCAATCAAATAATTTTTTTTTTAATTCATATTAAAACTCTCGAATCACAAATCCCCTCATCGGAGCAGCCGAGTTTAACGACTACTGGGCCTTGGATGGTTACTACGTTGAAGAGAGGGTTGCAATTTGGTGCATCGTGCATGCATGCTTGTTGTCCGACTAACTTGTGTTTGGAGAGTCGAAGCTAACTTTCGAATCATCATCATGATCTTGTCTTGTTTGCAACTATTTTATTTGGTACTGCGGTAGTTTTTATGGTTGTGGTTTAAAAAAAGTTATTTTATAAAAAGTACTTTTAGTTGAGGTTGGTTTGAAAAAATAGGTGTTTGGTTAAAACTGTGGTTGAAATTGAGGTTGAAGAAAAAGTAGTTTAATGTGTTTGGTTAATAAAAATGCTTTTCAAATTGAGGTTATAAAATAATTAAAAAATATATATATTTATATTAATGATTTTAATTTAAATATTGTAAATTTAACTACTGTTATTACATCATGAAATAAATAATATTAATATCAAATATTTTTTATTATTCCATTACACTATGTGCAATGTCATCACATGCGAAATCTATCCAACAAGGACTATATTTTTTATGGTTTCTTAAGCGCACAACAACAAAAACTGAATCTTTTGTTACGTCGTCAAGTGATTTCCTTTTAATTTTTTAAATAGAACACAATTAAAATAAAAATAAAAAATGAATTTTTTTTAACTGGGTCAGACCCGGCAATAACATAATTGAAATTGCGATCAAATTTTATAAATGGTACTTTATTATAATTTTTAAACTAATTTTTAAAAAAACAAAAAAAAAAATTTAACTCATTTTCATGGTTTTTCAAAAAAAAAAATGGATAAAAACTGTTCACTTAGTGAACAGTGCGCAGTGGAGCATGGCTCCACTGTTCAATGAACAGTGGAGCCATGCTCCACTGTTGATGTTATTATCAGCATGAAAAGCAGCAAATGCTGCTTCTCAGAACCTGCGTTTCAACTTTAAATATTTGTGGGGCCTACCAACGAAACTCATTTTTTTTCCTTTAACCAAACACCTGGTAGTGTGGTTGTGGGTGAACCTCACCCGCAATCACACTACCAAACGGCCACTTAATCTTGTTGTTAATAAATATGATCATTAGCTGCCTTTTCTGCTGAAATCGAGCTAAAAGGCCCTGTCATTCTCTGCAATTGGGCTCCTTTCGTTCACATATTTCAACCAATTAAGAATGCTGTGAGCGTAAACGGTATTTCCAAATCAAAGGAAGAAACTCTTGTATCTCTTTTGAAGAAATGCTCTTGAATGAAAGTTTTGGAGCAAATCCACGCCCATGCAATCCAACTTGGCTTTGAGCAGAGCCTTTTTGTTGCAGGCAAGGTCATTGTGTTTTGTGCTGTTGCAGAGCTTGGAGATATGAGCTATGCTGTTTCGGTTTTTGAAAAGACTGAAAACCCAGATGCTTTTATTTGGAATACAATGATTAGGGGTTTCGGCAAGATTAATGACGCTCTAAAAGCATCTGAGTTCTATAAGAGAATGCAAGAGAGAGGTTTGGTGGCAGACGATTTCATTTTCTCGTTCTTGCTGAAGGTCTGTGGGCAGTTAGGGTCGGTTTTGTTGGGGAGACAAATGCATTGCAGTACATTAAACATGGGGTTGATCATGTCTCTGTTAGGAACACTCTTGTTCATGTACATGAAATGTTCAAGGATATTGAAACATCATGGGAGTGTTATTATAGAGGTTAATAATTCACTCCTTGTTATGTATGCAAAGTGTGGAGCTCTTGAAGAAGCATATATGAGACATTCGATGGGATGAGCAAGAAGAATGCAGTAACGTGGAATACGATGATTTTGGGACTAGCAGTCATGGCTTTGCAAATGATGCATTGGTTCTCTTTTCCATGTTAGAACAAAAGCCCTGGGTACCAGATGATATTACTGTCTTGGTGGTGTTTGTGGTTGCAGCCATGGAGGGATATGAAGGAAGGAGATTTTTTGATGTTGTGAAGAAAGAGCATCATATCCAACCAACGATAAAGCCCGGTGGGTGCATGGTGGATATTTTGGGGCGAGCTGGGTTCGTCAAGAAGGCTTATCGATAAATAAGTAGTGTGCTAATGCAGTGCAATGCCATTGTGTGGAGAACATTGTTGGCTGCTTGTAGGTTGCACGGAAATGTTGAACTCGGGGAGCAGGTTAGGAAACACCTTTTGGAATTGGAACCGGATCATATGACTATGTTCTTTTTGCAAGAACACACTAGTGTGGGAAAGTAGAATGAAGTCATAGACTGAGAAATTCAAAGCAGAAGAGGGGGAGTTCAGAAACCCGAACCTGGCAATAGTGATGTGGGCAAGCATCCTAGTTTGATGGCAGATAAGCCTCTCTAAGCTTTGCTGTGAAGTATATTACATATTGTTATGCAGCTTAAGTCTGTTCTACCAAGCACTTGATTCTGTCAGATGCTTTATCAGCAAATTTCACTGCTGATGCTCTAATATGGGTTCATAGAAGTGAAAACCTTGTAGCCTTGCTGTAGCTCCTGAATTTTGGTGGACAGATGTAGACTGTGGTAAACTTTGGATTTACCACTCAATGTGTAAGAATATCTCTGTTACACATCTTTGCTTTGCTGATGACCTCATGGTGTTCACAGAAGGTTCTGTTAATTCCATCATGCAGATGTTCAAAAAATAAAACTCATCATGCAGAAATTTTATTCTCTCTCAAGTCCTATACTTTAACATTTCCAATACTTATGATGCACGCTACTTCTGGTTTTAGGATGGGAAGCGTACCAGTCAAGTATTTCAGAGATCCTCATCTCTGGTAAATTGAGTTATGGTGATTTTAAAGCCCTCATTGATGAGAACGCTTTCTGATTGCAGCAGTGGGATTTTAAATTATTGTCTTTTGCCAGGAAGATTGCAACCTGTTATATACCGGTCCTTTTCAGTATTCAAAACTACTGGCCCTTGAAGTTCATTCTTCCTGCTTTTGTTATCATATCCTTTGAGCAAAAGTTCAACACTTTTTTGTGAAACTGAAGAGATGACACTGCCGAAGAGGCAAAAGTTGTTTAGGACAGTATGACATTCACTTGAAAAGAGAGTCTTGGCACTGAAAAGTGAAGAGGGGAACTTTGGATGCTTCATGAGGAATGCAGGCAAGGTCTCTTTGGGTGGTTCGGTGTGTGGCTCGGTGTTATGCACATCTCTTAGAAGGTAGAAGCTTTTGGTGCTTATCTGCTCCTAGTGACTGAATCGGAGAAAGCTTGTTGAACTCAGAAGTCTGATTTGGAATCAAACACTGCGCTCAATAGGCAATGGAGAAAATGTTCGCCCTCTAATACTAAGCTATCAGCTGCGATTCAAGGTGAGAAATGGCGCTGGCCACCAGCCGGATCTAATAAACTGGAAGCAGTTCAGAGTGCTATATCCTTTTTAATTCATCCTCAACTTGTGATCATGGATAGCGTTTCCCTGAATCCTGGTTCCGATGGACAATTCCCTGCAAGAAGTGCCTGACAGTTTGTTTGAATAAAGGAGAGCAGAGTTGGCTGGTACGAACTGTTGCATTGTTCTTTAAATATTTCCAGACACGGTTTCATCAATCGGTTGATCGTTTTGGACAGAATAACAGCAAACCACAGACAATTGAAATGGAGAGAGATGTAAATCTTATCTGTGCTATATGCAAGTGTGCTGATGAGGAGATGAGGATATATAGAGATCGGGTGTTATTTTCTTGATCTACTACAAAGAGTATTTGGCAGCAGATTTTGATCCTTGACAATTTACCAACAGAACGCAGGACCTCAAGCCAACCTATAATGGTGGGGGACAGTGCCGATGGACGGAAACGACCTATAACGGTGGGGGACAGTGCACTCGTGACATAGATTATGTTTGTGTATGGACGGAAACGATGAAGCATCGGGATCGGATACTTTTATGGTAGGAGATTAGGCACATCTTATTGAGTTTTATTTAGTTTTAATTTATATTATTTTATTGAATTTTTATTATTTATTTAGTGGGTTTTAAAACTAAATTTATTGAGTTTTGCTATTTATTTGTACTTTTTAATATTATGATCAATTTATAATGAATTGAATAATGATGATATACTTTTAGTTTTCCCCATTTTCTCAATTTTAAACAAATTTCTTCTAATTCTTAACTTTTCTTAAATTTGGGAGTCTTCTGCCAGATCCTACAGCTTCCTTTACTATCCAATTTCATACCTTTTTATTTTATTTTCTTTGTTTAGTTGTAATTTTCTTTAATATTGATTTGTAAAAAAGACAAAAAAAGAAGTCAAAAGTAAAAAGGAAATGACATTAGCAGACAAATTAGCCGATACAACAAGAAGTCTGTGATTCTGCATCAATAAAACCTTGTGTGATGTAAGTGTCCATCTACTTTCTTCAACTTCTCAATATTGAGAAGAGTCAACATCTTCCATCAAACACGTGTCAACATAATGAGAAGAGTCAACACTTGTCCATCAAACACGTGTCACACATATTGAGAAGAGTCAACATCTTCCATCAAACACGTGTCAACATAATGAGAAGAGTCAACACGTGTCCATCAAACACGTGTCACACATATTGAGAATAGTCAACATCTTCCATCAAACACGGGTTTCGGGCTTCCAAATGTCGAGGAGCTGAACTTAGTGGACCAATCCAAGATTCTATCAACGATGCTTCAAACTAATAGTCTTTAGACTTGTCCTGCATTTCGTTCTCAGGCATAATTCCTGATTTGCCAGGAAATTTAAGAAATCTGAAAACTCAATATTTAATTTAAGAGTATTGTGCAATTGTATGAACCTAGTAACGAGGATTTTAGTAAACTAATTAAGATAATGTGTAATAAAAACGACTTAACACAATAAATTCAAATAAATTAAAAAATAAGATTAAAAAATATTTAAATATATTTGTTCTAGTTGTTGAGGAAGTTTTAAAAAATTCTCCCTTTAAATATAATATTGAAATAATTTATAGATATTATATCTTTTTAAACTTTCTAATTCTTTATTTTCTAGTCTTGACATTTAGAACTTCTAATAGATTTTAAACATTTCTTGATTTTTAGAGTTTTTTTAAAAATATAGTTGTAGTTATTTTATAAAATATTTTTTATATTGAAATACATTAAAATAATATTTTTTTTATTTTTTAAAAATTATTTTTAAAATTAGCACATTATAACTATTTAAAATATATATATATATATATAAATTAATTATTAATAAAATAAAAAAATTAAATTTTTATAAAATATAATTTGCATCACGTTATATTTGTATATGATGCTAAAGATGAAAATAATTTTTATGCTTTTGCTTCATGATCCAAGGAAAAAATAAAACTTTTGGTCAGCATCATTTGAGGAACCAGAAACAGGTTATTTTCTGGATGAATCGTCAACCACCACGTGTGGCAGCCACTTGATTCTATCCACGTGGGCTGATGCAAATTTCCATAATATTTACTATTAAAATGCCCACCTTTAATCAGCAAGTGATCTTCTGGGAAAAAAAAAAAAAAAAGAGGTTCCCCAACGCTTGAAAAATGCTATGATAATGAGTTCCACTTGATTCTATCCATGTGAGCTGATTTAATATTGTATGGCATAATTAATGGTGTAAAAAAGGGTTCCCCTGTAATTAATTTTGATGGTCCCTAACAACCTATTTTAGGTTAGTTGAGCTTCCCCTTCAAGTTTGTTAAAGCGTCGACCTAAGTTAGGTCAATTTGATAATTGATTTAATTATTCTGTACATACATCACCTCAATTATTACTGTTCATACGTCAACATCCGTTAATTTCTTTATAATTTATTACTGTTCATCGTGATTAAATGAACCTTTTTTAATTTAAAAAATAATTCATAAAGTACCACTAATTATTCCTTAAATATTATAAAATATTTCATGTATATAAGTTATATATTTAAAATAATTTCTTGAATATATGTTATAACAATATTCTGAATAACTTTTTTTTTATTGTACATGTTTAGCAACATTTTAATTTTAAAACAATTATATCAATTTTACTAGTGATTCCGATACAACTTTTCATCTTTAAAGGGTGTAGCGTGGTGGTAAAGAACTTGAGATCTGCACAGTAAGTTTCGAGTTCAAGTCAGGATGTGCACCTCTTATAAGAGTATGAGACAGCCAGAGTTTTACTCATTTATATCGGCCCACAAAATATATTTTTTAAAAAATAAAGTTTTCTCGAATAAAAAAAAATGATACAACTTTTCCAACGTTACATATAAAGACATTGGTTTCAGATATCACTGTCGATATATTTAATGTTGACAAAGTTATACCATAATTGCCTAGAAAAATACCACTAAAGATACATAATAATATTATGGTAATTATGAAATGTCATTATAATATACATATATACACATGATATTATTTATTTGAGTAAGTTTTTTAGACAAATACTATCAAAAGTTAATTTTGTTTTAGTGCCTCTTTAAAATTAATATAATGCTTGCAATTTGTCGATATCTCTATTTGAATTTCTATATTTTTACATTTTCTAATGAAGTTTATACTCACGTAAAAATTGTTAAATCAAATATGTTTATTTTGAAAGAAATCGCCAATAGTTTGATTACTCTTAAAAATTTAATTTTTAAAAGAAATTGAAGAAACTAGTTCATTAGCTTGCATTACATTGTAGATTAAATTATTATTTTTAAGTAAAAAAATATACAAACATTGCAGACATGTTATATAATAAAAACAAATTGACCATGAACTCAAAATAAAATGCATATTAAACGATATTTTTTAAAAATATATTGATATGGTAATATGTTAGATACCATTGTTTTTTAAATATTGAGACAATGACATATTGAATCAACTCGAGTTAACTTGTTAAATTTATAACCCGAGTTATGAGACTGTGATAATTTTATATAAAAAAAAATCAAAATAAATAATAAATTCCAATTCTTAATCAATCCATTGTTAAAATGATGAAATAAAAAAAAATATTAAATAAAAAATAACAAAAAACTACCCGAGTTAACCTGCTAAACTTGTAATCCTGGATCATGAGATCGAGATAATATCATAGAAAACAAATAAAAAGAATATCATGAAACTTGATTTCTAAAAAAAACTCAATTTTGAATGATGAAATTGTATAAAATTAAATAAAAAAAGATAAAAAAAAACTCAAGTCAATCCAAGCTAACTTGTTAAACATATGACTTAGGTCATGAGACCGAGATAAATTTATAAGAAATAAATAAAAAAATTATGAAGCTTCATTTCTAAAAAAAACCCAATGTTGAATGTTAAAATCGAGAAAAAAAAAATCTATGAGACCAAAATAACTTTATATAAAGCAAATTGAAAAAAAATTACAAAGCTTAATTCTCAAAAACCTAATATTTTACAAATGAAGTTGACAAAAAAAAAAAGACTAAAAAAGAAAAATTGAGTTGTTGGTTGGTGAAATTGAAAAAATATATATTCAATTAAAAAAATAAAAATAAAATCAATTCAGGTTAACCTGTTAAACTTACAGCCCGAGTCATGAGAATTAGAAAACCCCATAAAAAGAAAATTGAAAAAATTTATGAAACCCAAATAAAAAAAGACTAAAATAATGAATAGAGTCAACTAAAGTCAACCTTTCAAACCCGCGATTTAGGTCATGAGATTGAGATAACCTTATAAGAGTAAATAAAAAAAAAAGTTACGAATCCGAATTTCATACTAACTCAATATTAAATGATAAAATAAAAAAAATTAGAAAAAGCAACTCAAAAAATAATCCAAATCAACATAGGTTAATCCATTAAATCTGTTTTCTGAATCATAAAATCAAGATGAATTCATAAAAAACATATAAAAAAATTATGAAATCTCACTTCCAGCATGTCTAATGTTGAAGGTTAAAATTAAAAAAAAAAAAAAAAACATAAATTCATGAGACCGGTATATAATCTTATAAAAAAATTAAAAAAACTCACAAATTATAATTTTTAAAATAATCTAAACAACTAAATTAAAAAATATATATAAATTGTTAAATAATAAAATTTTTAAAAAATTACGAAGCACACTGTTCACTTTGTGTTTGTGCTTGTTAATGAAAGTATGTAAACTCGAAACAAATGCTTTGATAAAGCACAGCCGTACAGGAAAAAAGAAAAAAAAATCGCTAGAAGGAGGGCTTGAACCTCCGACCTTGTGGTTAACAGCCACACGCTCTAACCAACTGAGCTATTCCAGCTGATTGAGAGATCATTCGAACATCATTTTTATAAACCAGTATAAAAAAGTTGATCTTTCTTGGTTACTTGGAAAAGTTGATTTTTTCACTTATTGAACTGCCGTTTAGAAAGCACAGATACGGATACAGAATAGGAATGCTGATAAAAAATTGCATGGCAATGTAAGTATTTGTCAATTTCTTGGATTTGAGGACAAGATACATGATTTTTATGTTATTAAAAATCTATTTCTTCCAAGATGAAATAGTAGTTAGAATTAATGTTACGGATTCAATTTATTTGCTGTAGTGAGGTTATGTTTTGTAGTGTTTTAATAATATATAATGATTATGTTAAAAAATAATATAAATTATATTCTGAAACTTCACCTAACAACTTAAATTACTGGGTTGGAACGATTCTTTAACATGGTATCAGAGTCTTGATGACTAAATAATCACAAGTTTGAATTTCACTATCTCCATTTATTTGATAAAAATTAAGCATAAAATAATATAAGTCTGTGCAAGTTTCAAGTCCGGAGAACTTTTACTTGAGGAGGTATATTAGAGAACAATATAAATTATATTTTAGAACATCACTTAACAGCTTAAACTATTGAATTGAG
Organism: Populus tomentosa; assembly: GCA_018804465.1. Taxonomy (NCBI): domain Eukaryota; kingdom Viridiplantae; phylum Streptophyta; class Magnoliopsida; order Malpighiales; family Salicaceae; genus Populus; species Populus tomentosa. The sequence goes on along the minus strand of CM031991.1, from coordinate 3,267,033 downwards.
ATGATTCTTTGATATGTTATATGTCTAAATTTGGCTATATATTATAAAAAATAAAATATGCAAAGTATTAAAAAATTAAATTTATACTAGTAAAAAGTCTTTAAGATATCAAACACCACCATTTTTTTTATAAAATGTCCTTAGAGTATTCAAAATAATATATTATTATTTATGAATTTTATATATGATTTAAAATGATATCAAACACGGGCATTATGATATTAATTTTATATATTATATCATTAAGAATATCTCACTTTCAAACCCACAATTTAACTAACTAGGGCCACTTGTCCACGTAAATATGCCATTGGTGGACAATATTTTAATGTCCAGTAAGTTAAAGTTTTTAATTTTCAAAATTGCTGTAGTTATTAAGAATATTTTTTTTTTTTAATAACTTGATTCAAACCTTGAAGGTGGTTTATAAAAAAAAATAAATTATAATTTATTTGTACATATTAGAGTTATCATTGCTTCAAATAATTTGATTTCAATAAAATAAAATCAACAAAATAATTTTTTTAAAACTTAATTAAAAGGTAAATCAAACTGATGGATTCAATTTTATATTTTTAAAATTAAATGAGTTGAATTTAATTTATGTATTTTTTATTGGGTTATTTTTTATAGGTTTTAATTTTAATAAATTTTTAGTTTATAATGGGGTTTTTTAGTTAATTTTAGCTTGATTTAAATTTTTTTCTTTGATTTTTATGGATAATTTAATTAATTTTTCACCTTTATATACTGATATAAAGGATACAACTTTAAAATTATTTAAAAATAATTTAATTTTGATTGGTGTACAAATTAATTTTTAAAAGAACATTAATTTAATAAAAAAAGAAAAGAAAAGGCCACGTGGTGATCGGTTCCTGCCAAGATTTGACGTAAAAGAACGAGTTTCTCCTGAGGCTAGGGGGTGTGGTGATTGCGTTTAGAAGTAGCAAAGCCACGTGGCTGGTTATTTCAACTTCACGTTAACGACTGTCGTCTCCCATTTTAACAAACTCTAACCGCCTAACAACGTCAACGGCACGTCAAGAGTTTTATAATTCTTGTTAAGATTACAATGAAGGCCCCTGAAGTTCTTTGAAATAACGCAACTGCCATCATGTGCTACACGGCCAAACAATCAACTCCACCTCCACTTCTGATTTCCCGATGAGGCAGCTTTTGAATGATAATGTCTTGTATTATAGAAGAAGGATCAAACAGAATTTGACTTCTTTATTAGGTTTTTTTTATGACCTTGAACTTTTAGTCTTCTTGAATTTGATCAAATTATATGGATTAGTCTTCGATTTTGTGTTCAATTCTTATCTCTAGGGTTTAATCATTCCACTTTATTTTAAAAAAGAAATTATCATCTTAAATTTCATCCAAAATATTTTTCCCCAAATAATTAAAATAATTTGATTCAGTTTTTACTAGTTAAAATTAAATTTATCCCACTAATTAAATTTTAAACAACTATTTATATTTATGAGTTCTAAAACAACATGGCTTGGAGAAGGAATTGATTTAACCATAATTGTGAAATTCAAATATATTAGGCAAATTTATTCAAGATCTAAATCAGTTCAATTAAAAAAAGAAAAAAAAAATAAACTAAACTAATTTGGTAAAAAATTTGAGTTGACCTATTAACCTAATCAACTTGAGATTGATATAGTGGTGATCATTTTCGGTTCAGTTTAGTTTTTATTAAAAAAATAATCAAATTGAGTTTTTTTTTAAAAAATAATCGGTTTCAGTTTGGTTTAATTTTTTAAAACAAAAACCAGTTCAAATTTATTTTATTTATCTTTTCGATTTAGTTCGATTTTTTTTTCAGTTTGGCTTGTTTTACAACTATAGCATTAATAATAGAATTAGATAAGGGATTGCTTTCACATAGAAGAGAGATTAGAAATATTATCGGATGATTTAAGGTGAAAAAAATGCAAAGCTACTAAAATAAATATATTTTTTCGAAGATGGTTTTTAACAAAATATACTAAATAGGGTAAAGAAGTAATTCCATTTATTGTTCAGAAATTGATTCCGTTTACTAAAATGGTTGAAAACAACGTGTCGGCATGCCGTAGTTATCTGAAAACAATAAGTGGACATAGTCAAATGTCAGAGTCTTTGGTAATCTCTTGGCAGTAGAGCATTGTCTTCTTTTTTCTCACTTCTCGATGCTAAAATATTCCAATTAATGTTCACACCTTAATATTGAATTAGTCATGAAATTTAAAACTTGATACTGTGAAAATAATTATTTTGAAAGTATTTTTTGAAAAAAATTATTAAAATGATATATATTTTTATTTTTTATTTTTTTTTGATACTAGTACAATAAAACAATATAAAAACATTAAAAATTATTAATTTTAAAAAAAAATTAAAATTATTTTAAAACATAAAAGTAAACAGATTTTTAATTAGATACGTGTAACAAACACAACCCTTTTTCATTAATAGGCTGATGGAGAGAAGATATCATGAATCTCAATCTTAATTGTGCTTTCAACACGTTTAGGAATGCCATTTACTCTTAAGATTTTGCTAATAAGTGTGATTTTCAAACATCCTTAATTTAATATTCCAATTATATGCTCGAGATAAATTTTTTGGCTCTTGGGTTGAGAGAAAGAGGATAAGAGACGAGAGGATGACTGTGTTTACTCTATAATTTTTTATTTGAAATTATGGTTATGGTTGTTTTTTAAAATATTTTTTATGTGAATTATATTAAAATAATATTTTTTTTATTATTTAAAAATTAATTTTAATATCAGCACATCAAAACAATCAAAGATATATATAAAAGAATTTATTTATAATAAAAAAATAAATATTTTAAAAACACTGTTTGCTCCATATTTTTAAACAGCTTTTTAAAATTCACCCAGCCTTTTATACTTGTAAATTTCAATTCTCATGAAAAAAGGTCAAATTTTCATTTAATTTCACAAGAAAATACAACCTAAGATAATTAGACCTAAACACTTTCTCTGTTTTCCCCTTGTGATCTTTTTGTGTAAGAATTAAATAAGATCTATATAGGCAGCAAAAAATCATTATATCCAATGCTTTTATAGAATTAGGTTTAAGATTTATTCCATGCTTGCTTGCTTCCTTGCCATACCTACGAAATTAAATTTTATTTCCTTTATGAACACATCATGTGATCTTCACAACTTGATATGTACTTCCTTTTGAGGCCAGTAATAATAATAATTAAATAAAAAATAATAACTAATAATCATTACATAAAATGACAGAAATACCAAGAAAATTATACATAAACGTCAAAATAGCGTGTGCATTTTGAAAGTTTTTTTCTCTTAACTTGGTCCAAGTCAGTCGTCTAAAAACAATCCACATATAGATAGATCTTTCCCCCCAAACTTTGTTGCCCTCCCTTCTTCTCTTACGTCTCAAATTCGTATCTTCTTTTGCTCTGCCTCCATTTCTTACCTATATAAAGAAACACACACACACACTTCTTCCCTACCCTTCAAAAACACAGAACCATCAAGAGAAAGGTCGTCAGACGATTTTTCTTCAATATTCTCAGGGAAAAAGATGGAGCATAGAAGAGGAAACAGCAACAGCAACAAGAAGAAGGAAGATGGGGTTGTGGAGGAGCAAGTGGGATTTCCAGTTCATAATCAAGTGAAGAAGATAAAGCAAGAATCTTGTTACAAAATCTTGGATTGGTTACCGGCTGGGCAGCCTGAGATGAGACCTGTTATTAGAGTGTTCGCCGCCAGATCGCATCAAGTTTCTCGCTCTCCTCTGGGATTAGCAGGCAGGCCCATCTCCGTTGGGGATTCATAGGAGTTGTGGAAATAATCTTGATGATCATGGCGGCTTAGGGCTTCTTTTTAGTAGCAAGAAAGAATCCACAGGGTTTTGCTTTAGCATCGTTCTTCTTCTATGGTATCTCCCCTGTTTTTTTCTTTTTTGATATTTTGTAAATAACGATTAAAGTATGTGGTAGTTTTTATAATTAATTCTCAGTTTTGATGAACTCGTAGACAGTTCTTGGTTCCTTGCTTCGTTCCACCACCACTCCTCATAAATCTTGAACATATTTATAATAAGGAAGGGACATCTTGCCGTTATCTTAATTTTGATTTTTAGCATAAGGTTATAATTTTATTTTCTTGGAAATATTTCTGTTGTTCTTTTTTATAATATGATTACCTTAACTACCCCATCATCGTCCGGGTGGTGAAAAGTCGAATTCATGGCCAAGTAATATGCCCTTTTCTTATTATTCTTATTATTATTATTATTTAATTATGGATAGAAACAGTTGTTCTTAGCTAAATAAAACTCATAATCAGTAGTGATTCGTGTAATATCAGAAGAAATTGAACCTGGATTTTTAAATGAAAATTAATTCAGAAATCTAAAACTCATAATCAGTCCATGATTTTGATGCGATTAATATACTTCTGTAGTATACTTTTTCCACTTGAATAATGACAGATTCTCGAATTAATCAGTGCTAAATAGTAAAATACTAACTATCAATGGCTGCGCCATGGTCCATAAAACACTAACCATCAATGGCGCGGCTGCGCCATGGTTTCTTACACTACTAGTGATAACAGTAAAAACTCCTGGTATAAATGGTCTAAAATGTTCAAGAGTATAATTTAATTAATTAAATTTTAAATTTATTTTTAAAAATTATTAATTTAAGTCTCATAAATTTTAGAATCATTAAAAATTTATATGATTATTAATTTTATAACCCATAAAATTAATTAAAATACACACAAACTAACTTAAATATCTCATATTAATAATAATAAAAAAAAAAACTCCCGGTCTAATAGTTTGGCATATATTTCCCCTCTAGAATGTTGACTCAATTTTATGTTTTTGACGAAGATAGGAAACTTCGAGAAAGAATAACAACCTTGGAGAATTAAATTTTTAAAGCATTGGCAAAATAATAAAGCATGGTTTAGCATTCCGATGCCCCTTTTTATTAGTCCATAATCAAACATTTCTATAATAAAATCCAAGACAGTTAATTTATTATTTCTTTCCAAACTTAAGAGAATCATGATTTCCTTATAATACAATCCGAGGTATAAATAAACCTAATTATTACTTACCGTGTTTTTTTTTACTAATTTTTTAATAATTTCATTTTAAATATGGCAAGATCTCTTCCTCTTATTTTTTGTACAAACAAGATCTCAATGTAAAATGTTAAAAAAACAAAATTCAATCCTAGATATTCACTTCCCTTTGTAGAAACATTGATTTTTTAAAATTTGATTTTTTTATATTTTAATTTTTTTTTAATATGATGACATCAAAAATATATTTTTAAAAAATAAAATATATATTATTTTTATATATTTTTAAATAAAAAACACTTTAAAAACAATTACTATTATAACCTAAACACAACACGCTATTCAGTCTAATCCAACCCACGATCCAAATTACACAGGTGTAGTGTTGATAGGCTGAGGTCCAAGGACAGACTACAATGGGCTATCTCTATTTCTTGAGTTTGTTTCTATAACGGATTTTTTTGTAACATATAAACTTGAAACAGCCCTGATCTGGTCATGTTGTTTGTCCTTGGACAGGATCCCGTTGTAGTCTTGGACCTATCTTTTTAAATTACAAATGTTCACAAAGAATTTTCTCTTTTAACATGAATGCCCCCTCTTTTGAAACATGGCATAATAATAATAATAATAATAATAATAATAATAGTAGTAGTAGAAGCAATGTTATTAAACCCGATCTAACCTGATAATTAATTAAGGACTTGGCTGACTTGGATTTTAAAAAAATCAACTCGGAATTGATATAGTCAACCTAATAAGTCAACATAAGAGGTTGAGACGATTAAAACTTATTGATTTATTTTTCAATTTTTTCTAGGTTAACCTGTTTATTTTGTAATTCAAACCTTTCATTGAATCAATCCCTAGACTGGGTTTAATTACTATTTAAAAAACTAACTTAACTGGACGGGTTAACCCGTGAACTGGATGGCAAGGGCATAAATCGGGTCTAGTTACAACAAAAATAAAAGAATAATTAACTTGGAGTGACCTTTCAAAAACCCTAGCTGACTCGCGACTCGATTAACTTAGAAAAAATACAATCAAAACTCATTAATTTTTTTTTTGAACTTGTTCTTAAAATGATATTAATTTTATTTTTTTTATAAAACTAAAAAAATAGGTTAATGATCCATGATCTGGAACTTTTCCTAAATCAATCTCTCCTGATTAAGTTTAAAAACTATAGGTTTAATAATTATAATATTACAAGGAGAAACCTGCTGGGTGTATATTTGGAATCTAAATATCATATAGTCTTTCATCACAATTATTTTTTTTCCCCTACGAAGTGGATGCTTCTCTTTTGGTGAGGGCAGGGCTCTTAGTTCATGAGCTCAGTATGCTGTAATTGGATTTTTCTGTGATCTTATATTATCCAATTACCAGCATAGAATCCAGCTGTCCTTTTCTGGGCCTATATTTCTGACTGACATGCATATTGTTCCAAGCCCGTTATGTCGTGTTACAAATAAGCTTCCGTGGTCCTTAGATCTTAAAAACCCAGTAGTCATTAGATAGGTGGCCCGTCCCTATCGAATTGTTTTTTAACGTAAAGACAAATAAACAAATGTTGTTATTAAAAAAAAAAATTCATAATCATTGTTTTTAAATTAAGCTTCAATTCTGAAAGAAATCCTAATAATTTTAATGAAGTTGTATTAAAAAAACATAAAAATAATACAACTTTTATGCATTACCACAAGAAACTCTGCTCAAGTGCTTTGTTGCTATTGATGAAATCTTTCAACTTTTAAACATTGCCAAAACTCTCCAAGTGCTTTCTTTTTTTTCAAAGAAATTGGATCGATTTCATAGTGACTCCCCCCCCCCCCTCATATTTCTTTTCTTTTAATGTTAGAGACTAAATCATGAAAAAAATAAAGTTATGAGTAAAATCATAAAAGCCTTAGAAAATATAGGTTAAAATGAAAAAAATTTAAAAGGACTAAAGATGCTAAAAACATGCCTTAGCGACAATACTAAAAAAAGCCTGGAAATTTGTTCAAGTATCAAATTTGAACCTTGAAGTTTTAATTATGTTTAATTAAGAAAAGTGAATTTGATTTTTTCAAATTAAGCATTAATTTGATGCCCAAAGATTTTTAAATATTGCAAGAAACTCTTACAAAGTTAACCAGGATAAATCATTAATTATAATCTTAAATTAACTAAACTTGAAAGGATTAAATTAAAAAAAAAAATACTGTGTGAACTATGCGAATTTGTAGTATTTCCTCTCACACAACAAAGTTATTAACTAATCTCTTTTAATTATCTCATAATAGAATGGATAAATACAAAAATAATATAAGCATGTTTAGTTGAAGAAACTGAAGCAAAATAAATATCTCTAATATAAATATTTATTTTGAAATGGTAGGCGAACTTTACTTTAAAAAAGACCAATGATACATGATACTTGTTTAATTTTGAAATTTTTATGTGGAGGTTTTAGGTTTATTTTTTTTAAAAAAAGAGATGTCATGATTTCTTATAATAAATCACGTAGTCCAAAATTGATTGGATTCTACATTAGGTTATACCAAAAAAGAAAAATGATCATTTTATTTTTAAATTTTCATCAAGTGTATAGAAATCGCAAATGGAGACACCCATTTTCTCTCATGCCTTCCACGTAACCATGCACCATGTAATGTTAGCAATTTCTTTCTTTCTTTTCTCTGTTTCTTTCTACGATGGTAGTGATTGTCGTTTCGTCTGCTGAGTAAAAGCTTCAAGAGATGCTCATACTTTAGAGCTTCCTTACATTTTAAAATTAATATATTAAAACAATTTAAAAATAAATAAATAAATAAATAAATAAAATTTTTAATATTTTTAAAACACAAAAAAAAAACACTAACCACTGCATTTTAGGACACACTCATATTTAATGATCTTATCTACTTTAGGATCGATAATTAAAGATTCTTAAATGGAAACCTCACATGGGACGATGTGTCGCTTTCTTATGTGGTGCGATCTCATTGGATTTTTGTAGCGTGGAATTAGAATGGAAAAGGAGAACCAACTTGGTTTCTTCGTCATGGTTGCATTAGGACATGATCCTCAATTCACGTTTGGTTTCTTCGTCATGGTTGCATTATCCTCAATTTTATCAATATTTCTCAAAGATTAGACATTGTCTAATTTCTCTTCCTTCCGAGAGACTCGCTTCTCCTGGATATTGGTAATTACAACTTGATTATCATAATTTATTTATTTATTTATTTTTTACTCAATTTTTTCCCCAAATTTAAAGTGTATTATAGAGAATTGTATAAGGTATAAAAACACATGAAAGCGTGTATGGATGAAAATCTTAAGAATTGAAGTTATTGAATAAACAAACTGATGTTTTTTAGGTCTTTGAATGATTTTTATATGTTAATATTAAAAATAAAAATTTAAATAAAAATTATTTTAATATATTTTTAATTAAAAAATATTTTTACAAATATTATACACTTCAATATCAAACAGATTAAATTCATCTCTGTGCTCCTTGTTCACCGAAATGAAGAGCAACCTACTATTGTTGTTTTCTATACAGATAACATATGGTTTAATTATGGAGAAAAATAATGATATTAATAATGGAGGACTATGAGAAAATCTTTAAATGTAAGAAAAATATTGAAGAACTACATTATTATTAACAGAGAAAATGCTAAGAGCATACCCAAAAATATTTGAAATGATTTCTTACATGATTTAAGGAATTTTCACCGATCAAAAGTCGTGAGATGAAATTAAAAAATAAAAGTAGAACTATATTATTATTAGTAACAAGAGAAAATGCTAAGAGCATACCAGAAAATATACTATTAACCTTTGTAAAATATGATAACCATAAAATGATCACTCATTATAGTGAATTATTTTTTAACTTTGATAATTTTAGTTTGAGCCCTTCAGAGTTTGGTACTTGTGGCTTTTTTAAAGTAATATTTTTTATAAATATTTTAAAATAATATATTTTTTAAAATTTATTTTTGACATAAACACATTAAAACAATATAAAAATATATAAATAAAATTAAAAATTAAAAAATTTCAAAAATCTTTACCAAATAAAATCTTTATCAGGAGTATGACATCATTTGTTTTTTAAAAAAACACAACCTCTGTATTAGATTAAAAAAATTGAAAAAATATTTTTATGAATAATGTATTCAGAATCTAAAGAACATAACAAAATTTTTTTTAACCAACTTACCAGCCTTTTAAATTTCATGATGCAATCACCCTCAATGTACAACACACACTTGCGAGCAGTCTCAACTCTCAATCATAGTTTTTTTTTTTTTTTATTCTACAGAAAAACCACTAAAGTCATCAATGTCAAGCTGTCAACTGTACAGTTATTTGAGCATCACAATTGCCAATATGACGAGTGCCCAGCTACAATCATCACCGAGTACGGGGGATTGATTTTTACGCAAGCAAGGAAACAGCATTTTTATTTATTTTTTCTTTTATTTTCCTTCACATATGACCTAAATACTTCCAAGTCATCCACAAATTTCATAGATTAATATTTTGATTAAAAAAAAATAGAGTAAATAAAATTTAATTTTTTTGTTTATATACACTCCTTCTAGAAAGATAAAAAAAACTATTTTTCAGTTTTTCAAATTTGTATTAATTTTAAAAACTTTTTTAGATGTTCTTCAAAGGTTTTTTTTTAAAAAAATTCACTGTTTTTTAAATAAAAAATATCAATAATACAATATTTTTTTTATATACAATCATTATTTAAAATATTTTTTTTATATTTTGTTATTTAATTAGTGTCGTAATTTTATTTATTTTTGTTATAAATATAATATAACAGATTTTTTTTTGAAGTTAACAAGCACAGCTTGTTCATCATAATTTCCAATTTGAATTGAATAAAATTAAAATTTTATAATTAAATGATCACTAATATAAAATATCACGATAATAATTATAAATTATGGTTTTGATTTTTTTTACTTTAAATATTTATAATCTTGATGTTTATATAATAATAATTATTAAGGAAAACAAATCCTCTTCATTCTTGATAAATAAACATATTTTTCTTTATTGAAAGAAGCTACAAAAGAAAAGAGAAACTAGAAGTAGAAAATGAAAATAATTTTATATTCCTAGACAAATCCTAAAATTCCCTGCCAACCCTTCACCAAACCTTCCAAAATAAAGCTAGGAAATTCATTAAAATACACCATATCAATTGTTCTTACCTAACTCAATTCCAAATTTACATTTCCATTCATAACATTTTATGAAATAAAGCAATCAATCATAACATTTTATGATGTGACAAATAATTCCTAAAATCATCTTGATGTGACATTACAGCTTAGAATTTCAAATTCCTTAAATCATGCAGAAATCATTTCCAAACTTCTAAAAGTAAAATTACGTTATATTAAAAAAAAAAATATTTAAATAATTATTTAAATAATATATTTTTTATTTTTTAAAAATTAATTTTAATATCAGCATATCAAAATGATCTAAAAATATCAAAAAAATATTAAATTAAAAAAAATAAAAAATCATTTTTTTAAAAACTCAAGAATAAATAATTAGTATCTTGTCATAGCTGAAAAAAAATGAAACCTAAAAAAACCCTTTGAGAAAATCTAATCATAAATCTTACACGTTACGATCTAGACTACTTTCCATCTACTTGAACTGTTTCAGTTTCTTAAACTTTTGTTTAGCCTCAGGAATTTTACTTCATTGAACGAAGTTGGAATTCGACCTCGTACATGTTATTGACTTGTGCTGCTCCTGCATGCTCCTCACCCTTTTCTTTACAAAGAAATCGAAAGAGAGGGAGAGTGGTCTTTACTTGAGCATGTCTTCTTCAACCTTCAAGATTACTGAAGCAAGTCAGAATTTTATAATCAAGTGACTCATTTTGATGTCTCACTCAAGAAACTCCGATTCCGGTGATGATTTCCTTGTTGGAGAGCAAGCATATTATACTACATGCTTGCATGAAGTAGCGTCATGTCAATCATCCTTTTGAATCAGGCCTGAGTTGTGTGAAAAAAAAAACAAACAAATAATTCTTGTTATTTGTATAATTTAAAAGATTTGGAGTTGTGACCTAATATTTGTACTAAAAACCTTAATTAGTCTTTAGAGTACTACCAAATTTCACAATATAATGGACGGAAGGGGTGTTTGATTCATTCGTTTCAAGGAAAAAATTACACGCTAAATTCAGGAAATGGACAACGAAGAGGCAATTCTTCGTTGCACTCTTATTTTTTCCAATAATAATCTGCACTCATATGCTACTAATTTTATTTTCATTCAATGACGGGGAAAACGAAGAGGCAATTCTTGTACCAAGGTAATAATACCATGGGAATACCAAGTTCTAACTAGGCAGATAGCTTATCAAGGCTTCCTCGAGCAAAGACAAGGGCCAATAATCACAATAATCAACCAGAGAACAAGAATGGTGGTGATCTCTTATGGCTTCCAGAGAATGGTCGTGTCTGCAATCATGGAGGTGACAACATAAGGATCCATATTGGAAGCAGGCCTTCTGTCTTCGAAGTAACCTTTCCCAGCTTTCTCCGTGTCCCTGCCAACTCTAACTGAAGCTCCACGATTCGCCACACCCTATTCAACGAAGGTAACAGAGCGATTGAGTACTTGAATTTTGAAAGATGAGTGCTACAAATAACCCACAATGAAGAAAAATTCTTACCCAAGAGAAGGTGTTGATGTCAGCTGTTTCATGGCGACCAGTCAGACGACGCTCATTGCCTTCTCCGTAAGCAGCAATGTGTTCCTTGTGCTTCAATTTAAGATTTCCAATGGCCTTCTTGATAACTTCAAACCCTCCATCATTTCTCATGGACTTGGTACTGAAATTAACACAGCAAGCTTTTATTAGATACTCTATTGAAATGTGAGGAAAAAAGTAACAGAAAAGGTCCTTCGCTTTGGTTTGTTTTTCACTGCAGTGCCAAGGTAATATTCACAACCACTTACCTGTAGTTTGTGTGGGCACCAGCTCCATTCCAGTCTCCCTGGCAAGACAAGGCACTCAACAAAGTTAAGAAGACGTGCAAATGCATAGCAATAACATGTTTAATCCTCTACTTTTGCATCAGAAAGGAAAAAAGATTTCAGATACAAAATCTAACCTCGATAGGTTTTGGGTCAAAGGAAACGACCACTCCAGCAATCTCTGTGATCCTCTGTTGTCATAAAACCACACAGCATCAGTAACAACATGTTTGGTTTCAACTTCATATTTATTACAGCTTGAAGAAAGTGCAGATCGTTGAGAAGAAAGCTCAAAGTACCTCAAGAATGTAACGGGCAACCCACAACTCATCTCCAGCTGAGATGCCAACAGAAGGGCCAACTTGGAATTCCCACTGTTTAAGCAAGAAATTTCTTGTGTTCAGAAACACAGACAGGAGTACAAATAATGTAAGTTAGCTTGGACAGGTCAAAAGAATCAAGTAAAATCTGTATTTACTTGGCCAGGCATCACTTCCCCGTTGATCCCAGAAATGTTGATTCCAGCATAAAGGCATGCCTTGTAGTGGGAGTCAACAACATCCCGGCCAAAAGCCTTATCAGCACCAGCACCACAGTAGTAAGGACCCTGATATAACAAGCAAATAATTCAATTCACATTAATTGAAGACAAATCCCTTGAGATTAAGAAATTTGGATATGGGGTTTCGTACGAATTAAGGAAAAAGAAAGGTTAAATAATGGTTAATAAAATAGATTTAAAGGAAAAGTAAATCGAGCTAAAAAAAGAAAGAAAGAAATTGATACCTGAGGTCCAGGATAACCACCAACAGGCCACCCAATTGGCCATTTTAAATCTTTTTGCAACAAGGTGTACTCTTGCTCTATACCATACCTAAATGTTTATATTAAATTATTTCAAAATAATTATAACAGAATCCACAAAACCTTAAAAAAAAGAAGAAGAATATTCTTAATTAAATAAGAAAAGGAGAATATCTGAAAATAACTTTAGTAAATAAAGACATAGATAGAGAGATACCAGGGCTCCTCAGCAACAACATCTGGATGGCTGAAAATTTTTGCTGCATTGTATCTCTTGTTAGTTGGGATTGGCTCTCCTGCTGGAGTGTAAGCATCACACATGACCTATATATATTTGAAGTCATCAAAAGAATTAATTTCTTAAAAACTCCATTAATGAATGAATCGGACAAATTGACTAGAATAAGTGAAAGGGACTTACTAGGATGTTGTTGCCCCTCCTAAATGGGTCCTTGAATATTGCTTGTGGGCTATTTTCATGACATCACAACAAAAGTAAATCCATGCACCAGAAGGACAAGTGCCATTAAAACACAAGGGGGAGGGGGGGCAGAGGGAGAGAAGGGGGGAGAGAGAGTACTATAAGATGACTTCACTGTCTTCTCCGGGAGCTTGGCCGGTGCTTGAACCGTCATAGTTCCACTTTGGAAGCTTATGAGGATCACTCACTACTCCATTGAGTGTCTGTTTCATGTAAATCAACAAACTTTCACAAGAAAACAACTAAAAGGATCGTAATAGAAACATGAACACATAAAATATTGGTTACCCTGGCTTTGCTTCTAAGATCCATACCAGATCCACCGATCCTGCAACATAAGTGACATATCAAGATCAAAACTTTGAAAAAATATCAAAACACAGCACCCATTAAAGAGGGTGATATAAACACTTGAGGGATCAAGTTCTCAGATTAAGCAAAACAAAAAAATGCCCTTTAATGATAGAAATGAAAGAATCCAAAAGAAAGAGCAAAATGAAAACTTTTAGATGCAGTCATAAAGAGAAGGAGAAAAACAGAGGACTTGGAAATAACACTGTTTGCAAAACATTGAAGTACAACAAGAGAGATCAAAACTCACTGGATTAATTAAGAGACGCAAAAACAAGACTTCCATAATCAACTAAAGAATTTCAGCAATCCCCAACAAAGGAGAAAAAAGGCAAACGCAGAAAGAGGGGACAACAGAGGACTGAGAAAAGTTATCATATGCAGTCAAAGGAAATGGATAAAAGACAGAGAAGAGAGACTGTAAAAAGAGAGAAAGTGGAACTGATTGATACCATATGTATTCTGCAATGATCTTCTCAGTAGTATCAGAGAGGTTCAAGTTGATGAGATCAGACAAGAGAGACATGTTTGCAGCAACAAGAAGGATAAACAATAGAGACTGCTCTGTATCGGCTCGCAGGTACAGCTGAAGAAGATGCAATCGTATTTATAGAAAGGATTTTTGTGTTGGAAAAAAAAAAAAACAAATTCTGATTGGTATTTGAAACTATAAGATAGTTTTTTTTTTCTTTATAAAATATTTATTGATTTATTTTTTCTTATTTTCCCGTTTCTTTAAGTCCGTTATTTAAAAAATTAATTTGTACTCCTTTTATTTTAATAATGGCAACATATCTTCAAGCCATTGTAAGTCCCTGTATATGAAGAGAGCTTGTAGAGAATTTAGCTAAGTAGTTATAAATTTTAAATAATTTAATGATATGTGCTTGCAATTTCAAGAATTCTATGATAATTAAGAAGATTTGGTACAAAAATTTTGATGTTTAATTTTTTTTTTAGATTAATGCATGATAAAAAAAATCATAATAGCAGTTGTATCACGAAAAAAAAAAAAAAACTTGATTACTAAAGATTTGTTTATTTATGTTATCATACCATGTTTTTTTAAAAATATATATTTTATTTTAAATTATTTTTTATTTTAAATATTATTTTAATATATTTTTAAATAAAAAATAATTATTATCAAAACCTAACACTAAAAAAAAAAAATTATCAATCAATTAACTTTCAAAACAATATTGCAAGTTAGGTGAAGAAGATATCATTTCAGCTATCTCTAAAGAAAAAAAACTTATTTTTTTTAGTATTAACAAATTTATTTGAGATTTTGATATTCTTCTAGAGTAATTGGAAATTTGAATATTGAAAAAAAAAACCAAATTAATTAAAATAATATTAAAACTCAATTATTGAAGAAAAAAAAAACGTAAGAATTGGTGTGGTGGTGGTTAGGTCAAATTGTAAACGGTAGGTAATGACTGGAATGGGTTAGTCTTTCTGACACCAACCTTAAAGCATTCATTTTTGTTTTATTAATAGTATTTTTTAAAATGTAAATTAAAAGTCAATGAAAACAAGATAAATATATTTTAATAAAAAAACATACAGTTTACTATATTTATTGAGTTTATTTATTTAAATAAATAAAAGATAAATTTATATACTAAAAATATATAATTTAAAAGATAAACATAAATAAAACTGACTAAATAAATTCACACCATAAAAAATATTATGCAAGGCCGAATACATCAACAATATAATTTAAAAATAAATATTTTTTATTTTAAAAAATAAACTTCATTTATATATATAAAAAAATATAGATGAATTGGAATAATACCTTGAAAAATAAAATAGAAATAGAACGACAAAAAAAAACTTATATTAAAAAAAAATATGCAAAAAAATAATCTAAGGATAAACTCATAAAAAAAAACTTAATGATAATCACAAAACTAATACTAAAAAAAAAAACTTATGCAGAATAATAAGATTGTACGAAGCTAAATTCCTAACAAATTAAATGTCAAAAAATAAAATAAAATAAAAAAATTAATTACACAAAAGGATCGAAAAAAATAAAGGTGAGAAAAAACATTAATTAGAGGGATAAAAATGTTCAAATGAAGGGTTTAATTAAATTGAAGAATAACTTTAATAAAACAATTAAAAAAATAAGGATCAAATTGAAAAAAAAATAAAAGATTTGATTGAATGATGAAATTAAAAGAAAAAAAACTTCAACAAAAGTGCTAAGGATAAAATTAGAAATTTTAAAAATAAGGACCGAAATGAAAAATCAAGCATATGAGAAAATTACAGTTGAATGACAAAATTGAAAAGAATAAAAATTTCTATAAATAGAAAATGAACGAAATAATAAATTAATAGAATGAGGACTGAAATTGAAAAATAAAAAACAAAAAAAACACCTTATTTGTCAAGTGAAAGAAAAGAAGAAGAAGAAAAAAAACAACCAACGACGATAATCTGACCACCCTTAATTGTCACGCGCCACTTTAAATGAAAGAGAACACGATGAGGCATCTAAGGAGACGATGGAAGGCCAATTATGTTCATCGGGTGCCGTCACACATGCCGCTTGAATAATGCGGACATTACCCATACACTTAGACAAGTTGAGTATTCTAGCAATTTTAAGTATTAAAAAAAATTCAAAAAATATGAAAAGTACCAAAATATCCTCCAGGACCCTGACAATTACACAAAATACTCATAAAAATATAAAAATACTCTTATAAAAAATATCCTTAAATGCTAAGCTTATGTTTTGTCTCTTTCAAGGTTAGATATAATTATACTTTATATTAAAATTTAAAAACCACAAAACACTCTTATCAAGCATCACAATAACATTTTGACTCTAGGAGCAAATATATATTTTTACTGTTAAAAAGCTTATGTAAAGTCAAGAAAGTTTTTGGTCTAACATTTCTATATTTTGTTGATTTTGGATGTAAAATAATAGTTTTACTATGAAAAAAATAAAAAATATTAATACAGGTTTAATTTTTTTTTTTGGATCAAATGGCATAAAGATAATTTTATGTAACTCATGATATATATTTACTATAGATTGGATTGCGTTAAAATACTCATGCCATAAAGTTTTTTTAGGTAATACTTCTCTAGGATCTCTTTTATATATTATAAATCTTTGTATTCATTAAAAACATGTTAAATATTTGACTGGAGTTAATAAATGTTTTCTATCATAATAATTCTATCATAATAAAAAAAAAATGAGAGTGGCAAAATAAACACTTTTTTTTTAATAGAAATTTATTGATGTTGTTGTTGTTTTTGTTATTATTATAAAAATTTAAATTTAAAAATAAAGACAGCCATTGAAAAAAACTAACAATGCACATTCGAAGAAGCTTTCATGAACATAATTTTTTTTTTTATTACTATATATATTCAAACTTTTTTCTTGGAACTCTTTTCTACAAGTCAACCCAAATTTAGCAAAAACCAATTTCTCACCAATAAAGATGGTTGCGGTTTGAGTGTATTGGAAGACTTTGGGGTTGTGCAAGACCGCTCAATTTCTCTTCTCTTTCTCTTTTTTTTTTTTAATACAAACCACTCAAATTTGATCGTCACTGTTTATCCATTTTTTTAGTCCTCAAATGCATAATCTTATCCCTGTTCTTCCGTACAATTCGTTGCTTGTAGACTTTATTACCTCAGCCACAGTATAGGCCTTGCCTGTTACTGCGCTAAATCTTATCTTTTTAATCAAAAGCAATCTACCAAGACTACAAGATAAATCATAGTTTGTAGACCAAGTCTATGTCAAGGCTTGTATTTCAAGTTTTAATTAGGTTATTAGATTATTTAAATTAATATTTTTTTAAAAAAATTAAAATGATATTTAAAAAAACATAAATAAATGAATTGTAACTAAGTTTATAATCAGATCTTGCTGAGTCAACCAAGTTAATTCGCAGGGTTAGCTAGGTCACACCAGATTTTTTATTTTTCTGTTTTTTTTTTAATCCGACCCAGTTCCAATCCCATATCAATCAGATCCCGGATCGACCCATCAAGCCGGGTTTTAAAACTATAAGATAAACTCTGCCTCCTGAGTATTAATTTTTTTTAAATGACTTGGAACTTAACAAAGTAGCAATGGAGCTCAAAAAATATGGAGGAAAAAAAGAATTTTTTTTTATAATGCATTTATGCTGATTTTGTTCTTTCATGCCTTTTTTTTTTTCAATATCTTGTAACATGAGCATGTTAAGTGTCATAATCTAATTCTGGATTATTCTCAAAAAATAACTTTTTTTCAAAATAAAAATCAAAAAATAAAATAAAGGCTAGCAATATGGAGAAAGTAGGCCGGAGAATTAAGTTGCAATTTTTTGAAGGAAATTCAAGGCCTAATTGTACCTCATTATGCCCAAAAAATAAGAAAACAATGCAAATTCAAGGTCAAATTAAATGATTATTGAAAGAATTTACATAAAAATTAAGTCCAATAACATAGTTAAATTTTTAATAGGCCAATTTAATTTAATCATGGGCCAAATTGAATTTTTAATTATGTTTAAGAATTAATTTGGGTCCAATTAGAGGATTTAATTAAGTGCAAGGACTTACTTATACTTTAAATGGGTCAAATTAATTTTATTTGAGGCTTAATTGGTGAAACATTAAGTCCAAGGATATAATTAAATTTTTAATAGGCTAATTTGATTTAATCATGGGCCAAATTAAATTTTTAATTATGTTTAAGAATTAATTTGGGTCTAATTAAAGGATTTAACTAAGTGCAAGGACTTAATTATACTTTAAATTGATCAAATTAATTTTATTTGGGGCTTAATTGATGAAAAATTAAGTTTGGGAGCTTAATTTGGGTTTAATTGAGAAGATTGAAATTTTAAAAGATCAAATTTAATTTTTATCAAGTTAATTGATTGAAATTGGGGACCAAATTGCAAGAAAATTGAAGTTTTGAGGTCAATTAGGGGTTAAATTAAAGAAATCCAAGACCAGGGACCAATCTGCAACAGGCAGCAAACTATGAGGGTTCAATTGACACAAACCGGAGGTGAAATTAAAGAAATTAAAAGTTTAATGGTTAATTAGGGGTTAAATTGACAAATTCTGAGACCAAGAATCATATTGCAAAAGGCACGTAAATACGGGGCTGCAATTGAAGTTCATCAGGGGTTTAATTGCATTAAATCGAAAGTTTTGGGTCAATTAGGGGTTCCATTGAAAGCAATTGAAAGAACAGAGACTAAATTAAAAATGAGTAAAAATCCCTAATTTAAAATTAAAATGGCGCCGTTTTGCATTTTTTTTTAAAAAAGAAGGACTAGATGACGCGTCGTCTAGTTACTGTTCATTGTCTTCTTCTTTTACCTTAAAGAAACTGCCCGACCGCCTACTTTTCAGGTGCATTTAATGCACCAAACTTCCACCGAATTTAACCAAACTTGCACGAAAATGATCCTTTACAGTCACTCTACATGCCCATGTGAAACTTTCAGTCTGAATGACAGCATTGGCTTTCAGCATGAACATGTCCGCTCAGGCAGCTTTTTCTGCTGAATTGACAACCCAGGATGCCTACTTTGGGCCAACGGTTGGGATCCTTCCCAACTGAATCAAGGGCTGTAATTTTACCCCGGTATAGATGAGATTACCCTCTTCCACCGCTTATAAATAGAGGCTTCGTTGATGACCTAAAGGAGGAGAAAATCGGGTCCAAACTTCGCAAAAAACCAGCCTTCTCCCAGTTTTTTTTTTTTTTTCTGCAATGAGTCTTCTCTTTTCTTTCTCTCTCTGCTGTGGCCTTCAGCCACTACCACCCTCATCACCGGTCTCCCAAACATCAGCTCCACCACAGGAAGCCACCTACCGACCACCTAAAGCCACCGTTAACCTTTCTCTCTCCTCTCTGCAGCTCCTCCCATTGTCTTCTCCACTGCTTCCTCTGCCACCGGCCACCATCACCTCAGCCGACGCCCCTTGAGACATTGGCTGAACGACTCATCACGACCGAGACCCCCGCGCCAGGCAAATTCCTCCTCCCAGCTTTGCATCTTCTTCCTCGCCGTGACTGCTGCATGCATAATTCATTTCTGCATGCAGCATGATTAATTAGCATAGTTGCTGGGCTGGGATAGCAACCATGCGGGCCTGGGCCGGACCATTTGGGTCAGGCTCGACCTAAAAAAAAGAGGATATGTTGGGCCGAGATCGGCCCAACCAAAAGTTCATGGGCTTGGCCCAGCCCACATGTAATATTATATATTATTATAATATAATATAATATTATTTTAAATAAAAAATCCAAAAAAATTTCAAAAATCATTTAAAAAAATTTGTGATTTTCTCAAATATTTTTCTATCCATTTTGCATAATATCGGGTTGTATATTTACACTGTAAAATACAAATCCGGTATTAAAATACCCGGTTTTATCTGAAATATTTCAAAAAAAAAATTAAAAAAAAATTCAAAATATTTTCAAAAAGAAGAAAAATATTTCATTACATACGGCGAGATCCTAAAATTCTTTCAAGCATTTTTTTTCTAAAAAAAAAAAAAAACAAAAAAAAAACAAAAAATTGCATCTTTTTCATTTTTTTTAAATTCAAAAAAGGATATTATAACCGGTTTATGATTATCCATTAGGATTTGGCCAACATGTTAAAAAAATTTCCAATATTTTCTTAAGGTCTAGATGTAGACTTTAATATTTGTGGGGTGTAAAATTACACGATAAAGTACACCCTCAAGTATTAAAGATACAAGATGTAGATAAATACGATGCTAAAAAATTCAGACTTTAGAACGGTTAGGATTTAACCCGATAAGGTAGAAACTCTCTCATGAAGAGAGATCTGCCTTGCACCTTAGAAAAAGACCAACCTGACTTAGAAAAACAATCAAACAACAATGCAGCTTTTTTTAGGTGGAGTGCACTAGGGGTGATGCGTCTTCCCCTTGCACAACCAGTTCCTTACTGAGACTCTCGCAGACCATAGGTTCCTAGTGACCATAATACTAGGTGGCGATTCCTGACATTGATCGTAATTTTATGATTAAATCCAAAAAATCTTTTCAATACAACACACCTCACAGCAAGAGGCACGACGAGGAGCCTCCGTCATCGCTAGACGACGTCGCGGCCCCCGCAACATTAAGTTTCCATATATACTTATAAATATCACATTTTTTTCTATGTCTAGTAGATTTTAGAATCAAATAGAGAGTATGTATTCTTATGAACCCTTTAATTTCCTATAAACTGTGTTATAACACAATTTTTACCCCTAAATTTTTCAGAGAAAGTATTTTCACAGAGTAAGAAAAATACAATTATTTTTAGAGCAAAATCTTCAGAAAAAAAGAGGTTTTTAGAATAAAATACAGTTTGGGTTACAATCAAGTAATAAATTAATTTATAGTTGGTCGGGAAATAATGTGTGAATGCAATTAAGGGTTAAATTAAATATAAATTGAAAAACAAAAGTTGAAATTGGTCACAACCAAAGTAATAGAAAGATCAAGGATCAAAATGAAAAAAGATAACAAAGTTTGAAAAGTACAATTCATTCAATTAGGGGTCTATTTGAAGAGAAAATTAGAATTGAAGGTAAAATTGGCCAAAATAACACAAAGGGACAAGGACCAAAATAAAAAAATGGCAAAAGTTGAGAACCAAATCAAAGTAAATTAAGTGGTCTAATTGAAAGAAATTCAAAGTTAAAAGTTCAATTGGGTTTCAAATTATAATCTTCATGAAAATACTTTGAAATTTATATATTGATGATTTCATTTCAATAATTGAACTTGAATGAATACAATCATTAAAATTTGTAGCCTAATCCTAAGACAAGAAAAATGAATTACAAAAAAATAATTATGAATTGAATTTGCATATGTTAATGTTTGTGAACCTTATATAGACGAGTAGTAAAATTAGCTCTGGGATAATTTTATGATAATGATGGTGACATGTTTATCTAAAAGAAAATCTAAATTATGAGAATAAGTGTGCATCTCCTCAATAAAGGACAATGCTATTTGAAGAGTATGGATAAATTGATCAGTAACATTTCATAACAATCATATAATTGGAATGATGACATGAAGAACTCTATCACGAGATGAAATTAGTAGAGCCAATAATTTTTTTATGATTAAAACTGAGCAACAATTAAAGGAATCAATTTTTCTAAAATCAAAGCAAACTAGAAGGATACATGAAATTATCACTCTTCAAGTAGTACTTGATGGTGTCAACTCTTTCAAAAGAATGAATAAGGAGAAGGATCATAAACTGAGGGTAAATTGTATATAAAGTCAAGTATATGATGATGATGATGATAAACACAGTGCAATAAGATCCCAAGTTAGGGGGTGGGGGGGACAAACACTCTAATCAATAATAAAGGATGAAAAGTCTCTTAAAACAACAACTAGGAAGAATTATAGACAAAAGCAAATTGTCATTTTTCAAGTAGTATAAAAATAAACAGATAATGTATACCAGTGGACTCGAGTAGAACAATGAAAATTAAGCAACTAGAGGACACGAGATAGAAGCAGTGAACTCAAATTGATTCATGGAGAAATTAGATAAAATAGGATATATATATTTAAAATATAAGCATTTATTTATTGTTGTGCAATGCTCTTATAAAATTCATGTGTGAACCCAACAAGGTTTATTGTAATTTTGAACACAACAAGGCTCTAGCAAATTTAAGCCTAGCTAGATTTTAATAAATTTCAGTCTAATAAGATTTTGATAGGGTTCATTGCAATTTTAAACCCATCAAGGCTCTATCAAACTTGAGTCCAGTAAGGTTCATTGTAATTTTTTTTAGCACAGTAAGACTTCAACAAATTTAAGCTTGATAGGTTTCCTTGCCATTTGTTTAAGTCAAACTTAGCTCAATTTTAATAAGGTAGGTCACTTATTGATTTGATCAATTTCAAATATTTCATAAGAAGGGTTGCCTATTGATTTAACCAATTTCAAGACTCATAAGGTAGGTCGCCTCTCGATTTGACCAGTCTAAAATTTAAAAGACAGGTTACTTTTTAATTTGACCATTTTAGAAAAAAAAAATTGGTCGCTTTCCAATTTAAATATTTAAGAAATGAGATTGATCACCTCTAAGTTTGACCAAAATTCAAAATTCCGCAACAAAGTCACCTATTAAGTATTTTTTTTTTAAGTTTGTTGAAAAAAAACATTATTTTTTCTTTACAAGTTTACTATATAAATAGTATGAAAAACAATTTTCATAATACTTTGTTATGTAAGAATTGTAAAAACAGAACAACTATAATACTCCAATTTCCCTTTTTAAAAAGAATATCATCAAAATCATTTTTAGAAAAAAAATCAATTTTAAAGAAAGAAATTTTAGTAAGAAAACAATCACTTTCAAAGAATTATCTTTGAAGGAAAAAAAAAAGGTTTTAAAAAAGGTGCAATTTGGGTCATAATAAAGCATAATTTAATTTACATCTAGTTAAAAAATAATATGGGAATGCAATTAAAGGTTTAGTTGAAGATAGTTTTTTTTTTAAAAAATTAAAATTGGTCACAATCAAAGAAGGATTAAAATGGAAAATATGACAAAGTTTGGAGTCCAATTCATTTAATTAGGGTCTAATTGAAGAGTGAAAGTGGAATAAAAGGTAAAATTGGCCAAAATGGCATAAATTAGACAATCAAGGACCAAAATAAAAAGGTAACCAAAGTTATGGACCAAATCAAAATGAATTAAAGAGTCTAAGTCAAAGAAATTCAAAGTTAAAAATCCAATTAGAAGTCAAATTGAGAATCTTTTAAACCATCTACGGTTTTTGCAATTTAAGCTACTTAACTTAGTATTAGGTGTTAATTTACGGTGCTTATAATTTCAATGTTACTTGTTTTATTGGCTTATTTTGTTAATGTTTGTGCTAAGTATCTTTGATTATCATAAGTGTGAATATTATTTGCTATATGCAATTTTTTTTGTACTAAATGATGCATGAATGAATATTTTGAGGTTTGGATTCCTTTATTCTAGGGTTTAATTTGTTTAACTAGGTTTTTTGATTAAAATATTAGTTTGATTTAGTGTTTTTAGGTTAACCTTAACTTTATTAAAATTATTTTTTTAAATCGATAAAATCTGTGATTTTTAAGGAATTTTATTATAATTTTTATTTTTAAAGATTAATATTAAAATTTCATTAAAATTCTCATTTCAATGAAATTTTCTACTTTTAGAAATTAACATTAATTTTGTTTTCTTGATATTTATTTTTATTTTAATGAAATTTTCTATTTTTAATGACTAACATTAAAAATTTTGAAAAATCCTCATTTTAACAAAATTTTCTATCTTTGGAATTAATATCAAATTTTACAATAAATTTCCCTAAATCTATGAAATCTCTTGTTTTCATTAATTAACCTAATTGTTTTTTCATTCTAGTTAAATTCATTGATGACTATTATTTTTAATGTTTTTTTATTTTTAAAATTTTGAAGAGTCCTGCATTTTATATACCATTTTAATCTCATGGTATAAATGGATAACATTTGATGGAAACTTGAATAACTCTGGGAGTTTGTTTGAGAATATGATTGTGGTTGTTTTTTAATGTATTTTTTGTATTAAAATACATTAAAATGATATATTTTTATGTTTTAAAAATTATTTTTAAAATTAACACATTAAAATAATCTAAAATATACAAAACAAAATTAATTTTTAATGAAAACAATTTAAAATTTATAAGAACATGAATACAATCGTGAATAAATTTCATGCTATTTGTTGTTCATAGATATGTCTTAGTAAAGTCTCGTGAATGCTGTTTCAACTATATAATCTCGTGAATCAATAAACAACAAATAGAGGAAAATAACAATTGTACTTAGGAAAGTAAAGCTGGTTTTTGCAGATGCAGAGGTTCCTTTCTCTGCCTGGCGATGCTTACGACCATCTGTTCTTACATCACTGTCATAAAACTACCAATATCTGTTCTTACATTGCTACAAAGAACATTGGAAACTATGAAAATGTTATTTATTTGAAAATTTTAATTTGTTAATATTAAAAATAAAAAAATATTATATTTATATATTTTTAAATAAAAAACATTTTAAAAAATAATCTTTACCATTCTTCCTAGAACAACAAGTTCCATCTCTGGAATCCTTGACACTAAATAATGACTCATAGCAAGAGGCAAACCCTTACACAAAGTAGGAGGCCATGTAGTCAGCTTTCTACTCGGTTACAAAGACATGGTTTATAATAAATGAAAGCCTATTTGAAAAAAAAAAAAAAAAAAACCTTGAAAAGTAACTTTGGAATGCAGATCAGTTCCATGGGTTCTTGAAGCTGGATACAGAGGAGATAGGATGAATTTCATTTTCACTTTAAAAAGACATGCTATAAAAATAAATTTTATGAAACTTTTTATTTAGATGGGAATCAAGAAAATTGGAAGTTAGAAATCATTTTAGATAAAAAAAAAAATAAAGATTTCGTATGGTTTGAAAAACCTCATGTAACTATTTTTTTCGACTATAAACGCTCGAATCATCCATTTTGATATATAAAAAACGATCATCACAGATTATTTTTTTCAGGTATGCAGATATACCAACAAGGCGGAAGCTTGCCCGCTTAGTTAAATCGATGAAGGAGAGCAATTAGCGTTGCTCTTATATTTTTTTTGTCCATGCACGTTTCAGGAGAGCAATTGGCGCTGCATTCGGCCATTGCTGCAGTCCTTCAATTTCCTCTGCCAGATTTCGAGGATATTGACGTGCAATAAAAAGAGTTCCGTCCTCAAGTTTAAGATTTTATTGTATCTTGTTCAACCAATTCGATAATGGTTAGGGCCTCAGACTACTAACAAGCTATGTTCTCTACTGAAATGGTTTATTCTCTTTTTCTGAAATTTTCCAACTTAATTTTATACCTGTTGACATGCTAGGGTCATTCTTGGTTTCGAGGTAAAGAAGAAACCGGTATCTGTCTGATAATAATGAAACATAAGAAGCTCCGATGACCCAAGCAATAACAGGTTTAAATGAGGATCCAGCCTGTGAATATAAACGGTGGCAACGACATCAGATATGTGCTCTCATTAATTAATGAGAAATAAAAGAATATGGAACCAAAAATGGAGCACATAACACTAATATTCTAAAACCCTTGCTTGGAACAATAAATACAATCTGATAGTGTTGTAATCAACAGATCGTTGTCAACCTCGGTAACAGTGGAATCAATTCTATGACAAATCATGCTGTTTTGATAAATCTAAGGCAAAAATATAACTCAAAATAATCACAAGAGATTTCCATAAACTATCAGCATCCACCAGCCCCTCTCACTAAAAGTCTTCCTTGGCCTGGATTTGAAGAGTATTTGATGGATGAAAGCCACGTGAAAAATCTGATGCAGTCCAGTAAGGCTGTTGAGGTAAAAGAAAAGAGGGATCGGCCTGACGCACAGCACTCAATCATTGATTCATCAGCACCGATGCTGCGATCCTCTTCAAGGATTCACATGCCTTGAGCAGATCAGAATCTGAATGAGCGGCAGATACAAACAATCTGATTCCCACAGGCAAACGACATTTATCAAGTGTTGATCTCTTTGTGGTTACAACAAATACAGAGTCTTCCTTCAATGCCTGAAAAATTCACAACAGTGGAGACACAAGATGAGAGCAAGATAGAACAACCTAACTGCAATTATAATGGAACCATATAAGTCATTCATTCCTTACCTGATCAGCGATAGCTTCAAGGAGTTTAAGGTCATCTTTAGTAGAACCTGTGGACTTTTCTAGTTTGAGAAAAACAATAGGCGATTTAGGATTGCTGGTTATAGAGAGACCCTGTATGTTGGACAATCCTGCAATCACCAAATTAAATTTATAAATAGGAAAATTTGTGCAAGCTGTGCAAAACTGATAACATATCACGTAAGACAAAAAATGTTATTCTGACAACATGATCTCTAGCTCCAAACAAAACCTACATTCTTGAACCAAACACCAGCGTTAGACAATTTCTCAAAACAAAACCTGATTGGTTCTCCAGGTGGCCTATATGCTGCCTAGATTGTAAGCACGAGCTTCTAACTTTTACTTCCAAAAAATTTCATATTACAAATGATTTATATTCATCATAAAGAAATATGCGGCAATTATACAAGTCTATACTGGACAATACCTCTAACTCAACCATAGGAAAAGCAAGTGAAGTTGCAATAAATAAGCAGGACCAAAATATATAATCAGTTTTTCTCAAACTTCAGTTCAGCCTGATCATGACCAGAGTGGTCCAACTAATCATATTCTTACACCAACTCATAGTATTATGATGAATTGGGATATGATATTTGGTCTCAGTATCAGTGGTTGAAGTAATTGACATGTTACATGAGGACTGACTCGGATGGCTCAATTGTTCCTGAGAAAAATATTCTGAGGCCAGAAAAGACTACTAGAAAGTGAATACAGACAAAGGTGCTGTTGCCATTTGTCCAACAAAGAAAGAAAGAATAGTAACACATCGATTCACACAAAAGGAAGACATAAGAATGACAGCAGCGTAATGCAATGAGAATCAACCTTTCCACAAGATGGCAATGTTTTCTTTCAATTTTTCTATTAAAGCAGGATTATCCTCCAGAACATCAATAGCAGTAATTGCAGCGCTTGCAAGATATGGTGGAAGAGAAGCAGAAAACACATATCCAGAACTGCTAAGTCGCTGCCAGAGAACAACAAATAATAAACATTAACGCTTTAGAATTGGAAGAGTAATAATTATAATTACCACTACCACTCGCTAATACAATGATACTAGAGAAGCTGACTATTAATCCAAATTCAATAAAATGATCAAGTTATCAGACACGTATTTCCTTACTTGATGATCAACGACTCTGGAACTTCCAGTGCAGAATCCTCCTTCAGTGGCTAATGCATGGCCCATATCTGCAGTAACAATATCTATCTTCTCAATCTGCAAGACCACACAACTACAGATCAGAGAGTTTGAGCCAGTACCAATGAAGAAATGAATCTTTAAAACATACCGGCACCCCATGGTATTCAGTAAGACCTCTCCCAGACCTGCCAAGCACACCAAATGAGTTGCTCTCATCCAACAAAACACGGAAGAGATATTTCTCCTTCAATCTGATGATCTCACTTAAAGGGGCTATTTGGCCAGAGTTCTACAGATTCAGAACAAAAGAATTAATATCCCCAGTCAAGCAAGTTCAATTTTCATTAGAAGTATGAGGAAAATAATTCAGTGGTAGAGCAAATAGATAACTACTTGTAACCTCAAGAAATAAATGCAGTTACTAAAGTAAAACTTTCAAAGCATAATCATTTTTCAAGAAACTAAATGCATCAGCAATCAAGTCCACTGAATCAAAAAAAGTCCGAAGAGGGAGGAAAACACTACATTCTCCCATATGGTCTATAATAGCATTGTCAGCTTCAAAATACAGACTCCCAGAAGAAAGGAAAAAGGAAAAAGGAAAAAGGAAAAAGGAAAAAGAAAAAGCAAAACCATGCAATCCTCTTTCTTGCTCAATGAAAATGAAGAACAAAGTGAAAAGAACTCCCAGGCACTGCAATTCATGTTTAAGCGTCAGAGTTATATCTACAAAGTAGCTGCAATATCATGATATGGGATTCCAATGATCCACAACCATCCAACTCTTCCTCGTACAGGAGAGAGACCTGTACAGTAAATCTACTGCTTCTTGACATGGTGAGGCAGATATTAGAAATTAAGGCTCAATCTGAATTCTAATTAATGCCTCCAAAACCAAGTATTTGATCAGGGTGGTTTAACTCAATATATCGTAGGCACATATCACTATGCGCAACATAAAAAATGTTTGGTATGATATGCCCAGTAATGATTTATAATGTTCCACCATCATTCACTAGAAAATTCAATCCAGCCATTCTGCCGAGGACATTTCCACCTTTCTTAATGGCGATCATGGATGTGTTCTGAATAGCTAAAACAGAGAGTCATGCTATCCCATTTTCATCCATGCATATTATGATGATGCTGACATCTCAGTAGAACAGGACGAGCACTTGTAGCATAACAATCAGAAAAAAAGTAAATATCAAGATTCAAAACACAATGGCTGTCACTGGGTTGAGTAAAATCAAGAAATCCAAAATCATGATTTGGTTTTCTTGTGATGATCAAAGGCAACACTCTTTTGGTGCAGGCATTTACAAGTTTTTCTTTAAGTTTTGCTTAACAAATATGTGTATTTGATATACATGCAGAGCAAAGCAAGATACCTGGTACACAGCTTCAACTACAATATAGCGTCGCAGCTCCTTGGCCCGCTTGTTCTCTACTGTAATTTTCTCCAAAGCATTTCGTAGAGATTCCATGTCATTGTGCTTAAAATACACAATGGTGCTTCTGGAAAGATACAGGCCATTCTGTATTCCCCAATGGACTCCCTCATCCCTAATGGAAAATAATATAAGTACAATTTTTATATAGCCATATATTTATACTTCCACTGAACAATTTTAACAGAAGGTTTCACTAATGAACCAAAAATTGTAAAATACTTGGATAACTATGCCACAAATAACTACCGCAATCAGATACATGCATATTACAAATCAAAGAAAAATACACAATCAGGGATGAGAAGACTAAGATATTGTTGGGTCATCTATTAGACAAGCATCACTGGTCAAAATCATTTAGCACAGCTTAATAAATTCTTAAAGTTATAAGGAACTCAAATCAATTACCAATGATGTTTATAATCAGTTAAAATGATAATCAAACTAACATCACTAACATTTCAAGGGAAGGGACTAGATGAAAAGAATGAACTTGAGAAAATACGAAAGATTTTCATGGAGTTCACTTACTTGTATTAACCAGCTGATTTCTACGATGCAGCCATATTGGTAAAACAAATCTTAACAGTTAGGACTAACATACTTACACAACAATTATGTCTCCTTTTTTGCAAAAACATGGAATCGTACTGAACAAAGTGGAAAGCCCGTATGAATAGATAATTGAATCTGGAGTTCCCAGAAACTTGGCTATTCTGGTCTCACAATCAAGGTGGACATCTAAGAAAAGAAAACTTGTCAGAAGGCAAACATTTATAATAAAAAAAGGAAATAATCTTCAACCTGCTTTGTTTAAATTGAGTCTCACCAATTGTTCCATAGAACCCACGAGGACCACAGGAACCAACACCATACTTTTCCAAGGCCGAGGTACTTGAATCCTGAGTTTTTTTTAAAAAAACTTGATTATACATTTTCTAATTTGTGGAAAATATAATCATAAATAGTAAAGAAAAAGTGGAACAAATTTTCTCACAATTTGTTTCTCGTGCCCTGTTAGACCAAGATAATTAGCTGAAGCAAAGTTTACAACATCTTTGCCACTGATTATGGTATGTGGCCCAGCAGCACTGCAATAAAAAGTAGCTCATGAAATTACTGTAGAGAACCATTCAGATGTCTTCAGAGCAAAGTCATAGTTGGAGCATCAAAGTAGCAACTTCTTCTAGGGGATGCAAGAGGCCATTAATTCAATAACTGACAATAATTGTTTTTCAATACAGCAAAGGGAGGGTATGATAATACATGAAAACACAGGGATACTTTTGACAAGAATCAAACAAATGTTTAGAGACAGGAGAAGTATGCTCACCTTTCCAATACTGGCGGCTCATATCGCATCTCCTCTGTAATAGGAGGAATAAGGGATTCAGGAACCCATTCATCACATAGCTCGTCTATTTCCTACAAAAAACACACACTTTTCAGTAATATTATGTTGGCACAGCTTCACACTTCAGAATGGATTCTCAAAACTATAATTTATATATCCAACAAGCTAAACCAGTAAAAAGCACAATTTCATCTGGAAAGCAATATGATGTCACAATAAATCTTAGAATCAGTCTTAAGGAAAAATAAAATAAAATAACGTGGAAGCACTACATGTAGCAGTTTAAAAGGATACATAGAACATGGAAGTCCCTTTGGGCTATCAAGCAATATGCAAGGATATTGAGGACATATATTGACGAATTGATATCTAATAACAGTTTTGTATTCCCGTGATAGAAGCAGAGCCAAAAAACTTCAGCATATAAAGGTATATGGAACTCTTTTCCATAAAACTTGGACAAAAACTCAAAATCTGATATTTCAACCTAATGCATTTGCATGTGGCTCCACAAGAAGGAGAAAAGAAACAAAAATATAGCTAACTCTCATGTATTCATCTATCTTTATGTATATGTGTGATTTATCATCCTGACAAGATACAAAACTACTAAACAACACAAGGCCGATAATGAAAGAAGGCAATTTCTTTCAACTAAGGTACAATAAGAGACAAAAACAAGAGCCACACTAACCTTCTTTGTTAAGGGCCGCTTAGGATGCTTATAACTTTTCTGGGAAAGAAGAAAAAGAATGACCACTAAAAGAAGAACCTCCACAAAAAGATGCCCTTTTACAAAGAACAAAAGCCAATATAAACATAAGTTAATTAAAAAATTACGAGGTACAATGACACAATCAAACTACCAGCATCCACCAGTTTTGGAAGAGATAAAAATCTACCTCCAATATGAACACCAAAAACAACAGCTCTCGCAGATGGAAAATCCAAAGCCGATGTCACCCTCTCCAAAGTGCTATCCAGTAATTGCAAAACATTTGAAGCCATTGTATCCATTGTATGAAATTTCAAATCGCCCAAGCTTTTCAACAATAAGTCAAACACAATTCTGATGATTACTCGTACAATACAACCATGCAATGCAAGTTGTGGATAGCTGTTATGCCCTGTTGGTTTCTCTGGAAACACATCAAGGCACAGAAGCAAACAAAAAAACAGAAAGCAGAATTAAGCAATACCCAATTGAAAAGAATCAAACCTTTTCAAATTAAGGCTTCAAAAAGATCAAATCTTTAGATCATTTAAATTGTGGGTTTTATTTCATAGATATCAATAAAAAAGAAAGGAAAGAAGCGGAGAGAACAGATGTCTTTTCTCGATCTGTTCTAATTATGATTCTGTATTTCACTTACCTTGATAGATTGAGGTTGTAACGAGAAGATAAGATGAAAGTGAATTTTGAGCTTCTTTGGTCAGTATTGAAGTCCTGTCTTCCTTTTTTTTTTTTTTTTTTTTTTTTTTGTGGTGTACAGTTTCTATTTTGAATGGGGATTTTGAGATTGAAGAGTCAACTTTGGATGCCTATAGTCATCGATCATACCACACGAAATATCCACGAACCCACCCATCTATCACAATTGAATAATAATAATTTTAAGGTTGAAAATAAAAATAAACAATGAGCATAACATTGTTTTCTTCAAAATAATATATTGTATTATAATTACTTTCACCCTGTTTTTGAAAACATCACACTTGACAAAAATAATTTATAAATTAGCACATTAAAAAAAAAATAGCTCAACTTAAAAAATTGTATTATTTCCGGTAGTGTAATTTAATTGATTGTTGAACTAGAAATATCAAAATTTCAAAGATAACACTATTGAAAAAGTATTTTAATGTAAACCCCAAACCATTCAGCAACAAAATCATAAAATTTATAAGGATTATTTTTAAAGTATTTTTTTATTTAAAAATATATTAAAATAATAATTTTTAAAAATTAATTTTAATATCAATACATTAAAATAATCAAAAAATAATTTAAAACAAAAAAATAAAAAATATATTCAATATTTTCTAAAAATATTTTTAAAACACAAATACAAATAAGTTCTAAGTGTTTGAGGGTGTTTGGGAGTGTGGTTGCTGTTGCTTTTCAAAGTGCTTTTCGTGCCGAAAAGCATGCCAATAATATTTTTTTATTTTTTAAAAATTATTTTTGATATCAGCACATCAAAACGATCTAAAAAGTATAAACCACACTCAATTTTAGCAAAAAAAAAAATGAAATTTTTGCCAAAAGCAGTTTCAAACTCAATGCCAAACAGCCTATGTTATATGATTTTTTTTTAAAAAAATATTTTTTACTTAAAAATATATTAAAATTATAAAAAAAAATTATAAAATATTAATTTAATATTATTTTAAAACAAATAAATTTCTAAAAAATATCCAAAAAGACTTCTAGTTTTATTTTATTTTATCTGGGCTAATGAGAGAGACAGTTCCTCCATTAACAGGATCACCATAGCTTTATAACATGCTTCACATCTTATTTTTCTGAATTCACATGTAGCCGGACCAGGCCCAGACCCAGTAACAGGCCCAGTGACAGAACCAGATGCCCATTAAGTAACCAGCAAGGAAACTCCTCCATCGGTCCATCCATCGAATTTGAATGCGGTGGATGGAGTATTCCCCAAGCTCACACGTGCGAGTATTGAACCGCCACAGGCTACACGATCCTCAAGCATCTATAAAAGCCAATCACAGATATTTGATTGAACGGGTGGCTCGAGTCGGTTTCCTCTTTCTACACAAATTGAATCCATTTCTCTCTCTCTCTCTCTCTCAAAGAATCGATCAAACCTTCCATCATCCACGATTACAATCTCTCCCTATTTCTCAAATTTCTTTCGTTGAAATCAGCTCTGTAATTTTGATTCCCCCCCTAAATTCACCTAGGGTTTATCCGTTTAATTTCTTCTTTTTTAAGGGAAATTTAAGAAGTTAGGGTTTATTTGGTGGTGGTGGATACAGACAGTAGTAGTGGAGGAGGGGGGTTGTTGTTGATATCAGAGAATATGAGCTTCCAGCCCAGAAATGACGGGGGAGATAATAATAATGGTAGCAGGTCCAGATTCCCGACCCGACAAACGTGGGTTCCCAGAGGATCTAATCCTTCTCTTCCGCTGACTGGGGATGTAAACCCAAACCCAAACCCACCTTCGAGTTTCGGCTCTAGAAACAATGGAAATGGTGGGCATTCTAGCCATGGGACTGGAGTAGCTGATTATAGGTATAAGGGTGGTGTGAATGCACCTAGAGGTGGTCAAATGGGTCGGGGGAAGGATAGGGTGGTGGAGACTCGGGAAGTGAAGGACCCGAATTTGCCGCAACTTGCGCAAGAAATTCAGGAGAAGCTTGTGAAGAGTACGGTTGAGTGTATGATTTGTTATGATATGGTTCGGAGGTCTGCGCCTATTTGGTCTTGTTCGAGCTGTTTCTCGATTTTTCACTTGAATTGTATCAAGAAATGGGCTCGTGCGCCGACGTCTGTTGATTTGATTGCGGAGAAGAATCAAGGTTTTAATTGGCGGTGTCCGGGATGTCAATCTGTGCAGCTTACGTCGTTGAAGGATATTCGGTATGCTTGCTTTTGTGGGAAGAGGACGGATCCGCCTTCAGATTTGTATTTGACTCCGCATTCATGTGGGGAACCGTGTGGAAAACAGCTTGAGAAGGAGGTTCCTGGTGCTGATGGGAGTAGGGAGGGTCTTTGTCCGCACAATTGTGTATTGCAGTGTCACCCTGGGCCATGTCCTCCTTGTAAGGCCTTTGCTCCACCAAGTCCGTGTCCTTGTGGGAAGAAAAGAATCACAACAAGATGTGCTGATCGGAAGTCCGTTCTTACCTGTGGGCAACGATGTGATAAGCTTCTGGAATGTTGGCGTCATCGATGTGAGCATATTTGCCATGTTGGTCCCTGCAATCCTTGTCAGGTATTAGTTAATGCTTCATGTTTCTGCAAGAAGAACACGGAGGTTGTTCTATGTGGGGATATGGCAGTGAAGGGAGAAGTGAAAGCTGAAGATGGTGTTTTTTCTTGCAACTCAACATGTGGAAAGGTTCTCGGTTGTGGAAATCATATTTGTGGTGAAACTTGTCATCCAGGTGATTGCGGGGATTGTGAGTTTATGCCTGGCAGGGTCAAGTCATGCTATTGTGGAAAAACAAGTTTGCAGGAGGAAAGAAATAGTTGTTTGGATCCAATTCCAACGTGTGCACAAGTATGTGGCAAATCCCTTCCTTGCGGGATGCACCAATGTAAAGAGGTGTGCCATTCAGGGGATTGTGCTCCTTGTTTGGTTTCTGTCACCCAAAAATGCCGCTGCGGATCCACCTCCCGAGCTGTGGAGTGTTACAAAACTACTTCAGAGAATGAAAAATTCCTGTGTGACAAGCCTTGTGGTCGAAAGAAGAACTGTGGAAGGCATAGGTGCAGCGAGCGATGCTGCCCTCTTTCCAACTCGAACAATCAGTTCTCTGGGGATTGGGATCCACATTTTTGTCAAATGGCTTGCGGGAAGAAGTTAAGGTGTGGACAGCACTCTTGTGAATCACGGTGTCACAGTGGCCATTGTCCTCCTTGTCTTGAAACAATTTTCACTGATTTGACATGTGCATGTGGGAGAACTTCCATCCCTCCTCCATTGCCGTGCGGCACGCCTCCCCCTTCATGTCAGCTCCCATGCTCAGTTCCTCAGCCATGTGGCCATCCAGCTTCTCATAGCTGCCACTTTGGAGACTGCCCACCTTGTTCGGTGCCTGTAGCTAAAGAGTGTGTTGGTGGGCATGTGATTCTGGGGAACATACCCTGCGGGTCAAGGGATATCAGATGCAACAAACTCTGTGGGAAGACCAGGCAATGTGGTTTGCATGCATGTGGAAGAACTTGTCATTCACCGCCTTGTGATACCTCACCTGGAACTGGAACTGGCTCAAGAGCTTCTTGCGGGCAGACATGCGGTGCCCCTAGGAGAGATTGCCGGCATACTTGCACTGCACTTTGTCATCCTTATGCTCCTTGTCCTGATGTCAGATGTGAGTTCCCTGTCACAATTACTTGCTCTTGTGGCAGGATGACAGCATCTGTTCCTTGTGATTCTGGAGGGAGCAATGGTGGTTATAATGATACTATTTTAGAAGCTTCCGTTCTCCACAAGTTGCCAGCACCTCTTCAACCAGTGGAATCATCTGGAAAGAAGATTCCTCTTGGCCAGAGAAAGTTTATGTGTGATGATGATTGTGCCAAGTTTGAGCGGAAAAGGGTTCTTGCAGATGCTTTTGATATCAACCCTCCAAATTTGGAAGCTCTTCATTTTGGTGAGAATTCTTCCGTGATAGAGTTGATTGGTGATCTGTACAGGCGCGATCCAAAATGGGTGCTTGCTGTGGAGGAGAGGTGCAAATATTTGGTTCTTAGCAAGAGCAGAGGAACCACAAGTGGTCTTAAGATTCATGTTTTCTGCCCTATGCTGAAGGATAAAAGAGATGCAGTTAGGCTAATTGCTGAGAGGTGGAAGCTTGCAATTTATTCTGCTGGTTGGGAGCCAAAGCGTTTTATTGTAATCCATGCTACACCAAAATCCAAAACCCCATCTCGTGTGATTGGCATTAAGGGTTCGACAACTTTAAGTGCCTCCTATCCACCAGTTTTTGATGCTCTCGTAGACATGGATCCCAGGCTTGTTGTTTCTTTTCTAGATTTGCCGAGGGAGGCGGATATAAGCTCACTGGTCCTTAGGTTTGGTGGGGAATGCGAACTAGTTTGGTTGAATGATAAGAATGCCCTGGCTGTATTCAATGATCCTGCTCGAGCAGCAACCGCTATGAGGAGGTTGGATCATGGATCAGTATATTATGGAGCTGCGGTGGTTCCTCAAAATAGCGGTGCATCCATGGGATCATCAGCTACCAATGCCTGGGGAACGGCAGGCACTGCAAAGGAGGGGACGATCACAGGTCTGAAGGGAACTTCGTGGAAGAAAGCTGTAGTGCAGGAGTCTGGTTGGAGGGAAGATTCATGGGGTGATGAAGAGTGGTCTGGTGGTGGTTCTGCAGATGTTCAGGCTTCTGCATGGAAAGGGAAAGAACATCCAATCTCCACTTCAATTAACCGATGGAGTGTACTGGACTCCAATAAGGCTGTCAGTTCATCTGCTGCCCCTGTCAGGATCGAGGATCCTGCAAAACGAGTTGCAGAAGTTCTTTCCAGTTCAGGTTTGGAATCAAATGTAAGCACTTCGAATATATCAGTGCAAACTGCAATGCAACCTGGAGGGGTTTCAAGTGAAGAAGATTTATCTGAGGTGGTGGATGACTGGGAGAAGGCCTATGATTGAGAACATGCGTGTGGAGTCATCTGATTTTTTGAACATGCTTCCAGGGTATCTTTTGGTCTATACCTATTTCACTTTAAACATTTTGGCGTTTGCAGGAGTATTTTACCCGTTATTTTTTTGAATAGCTATATCATCCACCCCTATTGATGCTTGATGGTGGGTGTTTCTTCTTCTTCTTCTATTTTTTTTTTTTTCCGGCTCTCTGCTTGAAATCCCATTAATTTCGGCGGAGACTGGAGAGAGCATACATCTCTGCTGTATGGGAGAATACTTGTTACTGTAGAACTTTTTCTAAGAATCTAGGAAAAAAACATTGCTACCTCGTCAGCGGGTTTTGTTTATATATTTTTGAGAAAGGCATTCTATGTGTACAGAGAAAACCTGAGATTTTGCTACTTTTGATTCCAATGAAATATCTGCTCTATTTTGGCAAGACAGATGTTTCTTCGTTTTCTTTTAAATGATTTGATTTGGTTGGTCTGGTCTGGTTTGTTTGCCTATGTTCAAGAGCATGCAATTTTTTTATATTTTCATGCTGTCCCATTGTTGATCTTTGGCATGCTTGTGTCAACCTGTTAAGTTCCCTAAGCTGTACAGGGATTAAAAGTTTTTGTTAAGAAACAGGAGTTACTGCTGTTTAGATGTCTCTCTAGCCAGAGAGATTTATCTTCTGGTTTATTGGCAAATACGATGAAGAAGGTTACAGCCCCCTCTGGTTCTATCCCTACTGTTTTTGCGTGCTTGGAACGTCCTGCTTGCTTCCTTTTTCAAATGGAATACTGATATCGCAACAGCTATGCAGTTCTCATGGTGATACATGTCCCCATTCTATTGAGGTCTGTTTTCTTTTAACTTTATTGTTTATGAACCATTTTGTGTGGAGATAAAATGTATCCGTTTAATTGTATTGGGATTCTGAACAAGAGGCATCTTCTAAGTTTTGTTTCCAAACGAGATAAATTTAAGAATGACGATAATTTAATCCTTAATCTTCATATAGATTATCTGATTATCTACTCATTATTTCCATTTGGCATCTATTCTGTGCATGTTGAGTGACAAGTGATGATGTGGCTGCATTTTAACTGAACTGCAATCCGTCAGCATGTTAAAAGAAGTCAGTCGAAAGTCGTGTAAATTGCTGTACTGATCGATTATCTAATTCTACTTGAAGCAATGGAGCCTCGCTAAAACAACTAGAATATATATGTTCTTCACTATCTTGAGATCAACAGAAAGCAATTGGTTCAACTGAACTGTATTGAGTTTCCAATTGTTTAGAGGTCCGAAGGCAATCTAAAATGAGCATGAGATTTTGTTACTAGTACAATTTCCTCCTGCGTAAATCCCATTTGAAATAAAAATGCTGGCACTTGGAACCAACAGGAGGAAGCTAGGAAACTCAGTCTCTTGCAGGAACCGAATACTTTCCATGCATCTTATGCAATTTCTCAACTAGCTCTACCCAAGTATTGACAGGAAGAGATGTGCCCTAGCCTTTCACATACCTTAAGTAGCTGTTCCCTTCGAGTGGCCAGTATGAACTTCTAATGCTTTGCTCCAATTAGACTTCTGGTGTAAGGTGCATAGTGCAACATACACTGCTTGATTGTGTCGTAATGCATTAGATGAAAAACTACAAAGTTATTATCAAAGAATGCATAAAAAAAAAAACTAATTTCAAAGGATTTGTTTTTCAAATCATGTGGGATTTTTACATCACATTTTAGCAAAATTTTTCAGAAAATCATATTACTTTCTTTGGTAATCATATATAATCTATTAAAATTAGTTAAATAAAATTATTTTTTTAATTAACATTTTATCGCATACATGCCAAAAATCATCAGTTATTTTAATAAATATTTCTAGGGAATTGGCTTAATTTATCAATATATTTTTTATCCAATCTCTAATATGATTACAAATCTTCTCATAACTCGTTTGACCTCTAATTGTTTTTTAAAATATTTCTTGAAAAATACAAAGATTCTAAAAATGCATTTTTTTCTTATAATTTTTTCAAAAATTCAAAATTTAGCTATTTTTATTTTTATATATATTTTTAGCATTTTTGTATATCTTATTTTGGTTTCAAGCAAGCATAAGAAAATGAGAAAAAAAATAAAGTGTGAAAAAAAAAATGATGAGTGAGAGTAGATACCGAAAAAAAATGAGGAGCCAAAAATTTTATTAGAAAATAAATGAGAAATAAAGATAAAATTGAAGGATAGAATATTGTTTTCTATTAATGTTTTTAACTAGTTTGTTTTTTCACTTGTGTATCTGAATTTATGTGTTTTATGGTATCCTTAACAGTACCCTACTAAGATGTTCATTCGGTTGTCTATCAAGTTATTGTTTGGTTAGTTAGGTCAATGTAGCTTTATTTATTTTATAATTCATTCATATTTTAACATTCAATATATTTGCAATGCTGCATGGTATTTTATTAATTATCGTCTCCTAAGGCTGTAATTTAACATTCAATATATCGTGTCTCATAAGGCTGGAATTTATGATTTATTTTAGGGGATGAATTGGTAGTGTATTCATGGCTGGACAATGGTGGTTTTGAGGCTTGTTCAGGTGTGGTCATTTTCATCAGGAATCTAAGATGGCGTGGGCCACGATGAGGTAGGAGTGGCAGTGTTGATGGTAGTGGAGAGAGAAGTTGGGTGATTGTAGATGGTGGTTTATTGAGTTGTTGATTTGGTTGTGGTGGCCGAGAGAAGTTTGGGCTTTTTTGGTTCTCGATATGGTGGTCTGGGTCAGGTTGTTAATGGTGTCAATGGCGGAAGTGATGATGGTGTTTGTTGACGACGTGGAGGAGATGTTCGGTAAGAGGGATGGTTGCACGTTGATTGTTGTGTTGAGTTAGGTTGTTTAGTTTTTGTTTTATTTTGAATACAGAGAGGAGACTATGGTAGGTGCTAATGGTGTCGCTGGATTCCGGCAAGAAAATTAAAAAAAAAAAAAGTAAAAGGGTCGAAGCTTTTTTTTTTTGGTTGATTTTTATTTTTTACTTTTTGATGCCTTTTGATGTAGGAGGTTATGGGAAAAATATTTTTTTAATTATTTTTATTTTTTTATTTTCAATTTAGGAAGTTTATTTTTTTCTATTTTTTTCCCATTCAATATTATTAGAATTTTTAAGTTTTTCTAATAAAAAAGAATAGTTTTTGTCTATTTCTAGTTTTCTATTTTATATTAATAGTTTTTCTATATAAAAGGTTGAAATAAACTTTTTACAAGTGAGATGGTAATGAAATAAAACTTAAATATTTTTGGTATATCCATGTAATTATAGATTTTTTAGTCTTTAAGGTTTTTAACTTGTTATAAATATTATTGGTTTTGAGGATTTTATATATCTTGTAATAAATTCCTCAATTATTTGCTCTCAAGTTCGTTAGTTAATATTTGAGCCTAATAATTTCTAATGACTTTTGTTGTGTGTTTTTTTAGAGGATTTGAGAACCATATATTGTAAAGTAAATAATCTTATAAAGAAAAAGAATAATAATTCTTTTAGAGAGCATTAAATTCTAAGAACAATGTTGTTCATTTATTGAATATAGATGTGTTTTTTTAATGTAAATCCTAAATTTTTTATCTAGAAAATATTTATAGCCTATGAACCTTTTTTTTCCTCCTCGAGTTGAGAGGTTGGAGAAACATTTTATCTTGATAATATTAATAAGAGATACAAATCATTTACATATACATTAATAAGATAAGATATATGTTACACATGCATTAACGAGGGAATATATCCCTTATGCTAATAAAGACAAAAGTAATTATGCTTAAGACACTCGTTCGTCTATGACCGTTATGCCATGTTATTGGAATCAAAATCAAAGCTAGGGCCCATGAAGTTCGAGCACACATCTAAAAGTTGGACTTGATTGCCCAATTTAAGCTTATATGGTGTTAGGCGCTTGCCCAACACATGGGTTCGGATATGTAGCCTAAATCCATAAAATACTAGGCATATGTTTAACTCTTGAGCTTGAGCATGTTACCCAAGCCCAAAGGGTGCTTGATACAGGCTTGATAATTAGGTCCATGACTATTCTTGAAGATTATTATGACATCTTTCTAAAAAATATTAAAAAAATATCAATAAATCTTGTTCTATCAAGACTTGTATGTATGTATTTCTAGAATGAATGAATGAGTGAAATAAATATCAAAGGATATTATTTTATGGTTCTTGACAGTAACATCTTTAATTCTTCTTTCTTCATGTTTTTTTATTCTCAATCAATCTTTATTTTTTGGCCACGATGTCACATCATGCCAAATAGAAATATAAATTTACAATAAATATGCTAAAATTGATGGGTGATTCATTATATCCCCTCAAATTTTTTTATTTACTATTATAGTGTGGTGATGTTTTTGTTCTTCATATGAAAATTTGCTTATCTTTAAATTAAGAGTATTTTTGTTTTTTATACGATTCCTTAGGCATTCTAGATTTTTTTAGGGCATTTTGGCTTATTAAATATATTTATGAATAATAAAATAACTAAAATACTCCTAAGTGTAAAACAATAAAGGGTTCCAGGTAGGGGCATTTAGATTTTTTTTTTTTATACACAATTGGATTACACATGTATCTTATATCCAAGAAATCTAATTCATTAGGGTTAGGGGTATTATGGTCTTTTAACTATATATTTTTTTGTTAATTGTTAGTTTGGTCACATAATTGATCATTAAAATAATACTTTTAATTTGAAAAAACTACTAGTGTGTTGGAGCTACCAGCACACGTTCAGCGACATGTACAAGATGACTCTATGTGCTTAAAAATAAGCTCCCACCGTCTCATGTTATTCCTCACCATCTCCTCTTCCATTTAGGGTAACACATTGTGTCTAGATGTTGTCAGTTTATCAACTGTGACCCTTCCCCCCTTTCATTTCTCTCTCTTAACCTGGTAAATATATTATGGTCCTCATTGTTATTGGTATTTTAGATTTAGTCTTTTTAGTTTTGTTTTCTGTATTTTTTTTATTTTTTTATTTTTCCTTTTGTTAAAGTTTTGTTGTTTTTCAATTTAACCCCTTCTTTTTAATTTGTATAAATAATGTTTATCGATTCAGTCCTTCTACTTTTAATTTATAATT
This sequence comes from Populus tomentosa, assembly GCA_018804465.1. Taxonomy (NCBI): domain Eukaryota; kingdom Viridiplantae; phylum Streptophyta; class Magnoliopsida; order Malpighiales; family Salicaceae; genus Populus; species Populus tomentosa. Next base: position 3,225,004 of record CM031991.1, on the reverse strand, counting down.
TTTGTCCTTTGTTCTTTTGTCAAAGTTTTTATGCCTTTAAATTTTATCTTTTATAGTTTTTGTTTTTTGAATGATAATAATGATTCCAATTTGGTCCATCTTTTTTTATTTTTTATTGTTTTTCTTGGCTATTTTATCAAAGTTATTATAGTTTTAAATTCTATCCTTCAAATCAAGTTAACGACTTTTATTTTTTCAACAATAACAACAACAATGATAATGATAATAATATTAATAGTGATGATAATGATCGTAATAGTAGTGGTAATAATAGTTTGTTATGATTATAATAGTTGTGGTAATAATATTAATAATAATAAATGATAGTTATGATATTAATAATAATGATATTAGTAGTAATAATAATAGTATTAATAATAATAATAATAATAATAATAATAATGGGAGAAATGAATAAGAATAGTGATGATAATAAAAATACTAATAGTAGTAGCGGCGATGATAATAATGATGATAATAGTAATAACAATAATAATAGTGATGATAATAATGATATTTTTTTTAAGATAGTAATAATACTAATAAAACTGCTACTATTATTACTAATAATAATAATATTAACAATAACAATAACAATGATAGTGATGGTGGTAATAATAATAACAACAATAATGATAGAAATAATAATAATGGTAATAATGATAATAATAATGACATTACTTATTAATATTAGTAGTAATAGTGATTTTGATCCCCCATTATTTGAATTGTTATTTTTTAAAATTTCATCATTTAATATTTAGTTTATTAATAACTAGACTTCATGATTTTTTTAGATTAGATGCTTCGAGTCTAATAAATTGGATCATAGATTTAGAAAATTAACATAGTTTTTCAAGGCCTTTATAATTATCTTTAATTTTTATTAGGTTATTTCAGTCATGTAAGCTGGACTGCGGGTTTGGCGGAGTGTTCCATGTTGGCTTAGCCCTAAATAGTGTTTCTACACATTTATCATGACCATTTTTATATTTTCTTTTCTTACTTTATTTCAATAATTGAATTTCTTTTTTTGTACAAAACAATTATTTGTTGTTTTAGCAAAGCTTGAGCACTAAGGCTAGTTAATACTATTCCTTTTTGCTAGAAATAGAACATATGAACATACCTAATACAATATACTAGTTTACAAGAGCATAACAAAAATATATTTAAGAGGTAAAAAATTAGTTTACATTGTTATTAAACACGACTTGACAAATTAATATTGAAATCATCAAACCAATTTCTAATTTAGCTCTAGTTTAAAATTAAATAAAGTGGAATTAGTTTGAAATTACTTAGTTGACTTGGTCAGTTCAAAGACAACCCGACCAATCAATAAAAAAATTATAAAGATAAAATTGAGAAAAAAATAATGAAAGTGATATAAAAAACCTTCAGTCATAACTTCTTACCTAACTTGAGTTTAAAATTAAAAAAAAAAACATGGGAGTTGCCCCGACTTGACTAGTACAAAGGAAACCTAGTCGACAAGCAAAAAATCCAAGGAAAAATTTAAGGAGAAAAGAATAAATTTGACAAAAAACCCCCTCTTAACTTGACTCTTTACTTAGCATGGGTTTAAAAATAAACTATACGAGAGTTGTTTCGATATGATCTAATTAATTTGCTTAATTTAAAAATAACTTGGTCGATTATTAAAAAAATATATGAATATGAAATTGAGAAAAATATAACAAAATTGAAAGAAAAAAAGAAAAAAAAATTGAACTGAAAATAAAATAAAATTCACTGTTTATGTCATACCCCAGTTTTGACCCTTGTTTTTCTACATTTTCTCCATTTTGACCTGCACCCACTCTCGCTATGAAAAGAAAATAGAAGAAAACCATTGCCCATGATTGAAGGGAGTCCGGACCAGCCAAACATAAAAGGGGAAGGAAACTCCTCTGATACATCCTTTTGATACCATCATAACCGGGGGGGGGGGGGGGGGAAGCTCTCTGATTTTTATCATTAATATCACCGTCAGAGCCCGTGGTCTTCTCTGTTTAGCTAGGGACCCTTGGCCTCTTCCATCATCTTTCTAGGCACAACTCCCACCTGAAACAGGGTACAAAAATGGAGAGTCCTCTTCCATCTTTGAGTTGAAGACCATCCCTCTCTCCCTCTCTGTTTTTTTTTTAGAACTTCAACTCCCTTTCTTCCTCTCGGGACCATCAGCAGCCAAGACCCAGTACCACCCGTGAGCCACCATCAGTAATAACAGCCTCCTTCACCTCTTTCACCCGTGACGGCCCCTCCCCACATCCGGCCAGGACAACTCCATCTTTCACCCATGACAACCACCATAAAACAACCCTTAAACATCATCTAAACATCCTCCACAAAACAACCCCGAAATCAGCCCAGAAACAGCCCAGAAAACCACCTCTAGACAGCTGTGAAAACTCCTACCAAAACACCTTGAAACAGACCCCAAATCAGACAAAGCTTTGCCACTAAAACACCATCCAAACAACCACTTTCCATACCAGAAAAATCCAGTTCCAAGTCACCACAAAGTCACCACAAAACTGCCCTACAAACAGTAGCAGTAGGAACCAGCTATGTTGACAAGTAAAAAAACAGGAGGAGACATCAAACTTCAACATAGCAGACCTCCCTTCACATATGCTCATTTGCATCATTGCTAGTGAGGAATCTAAGAGGATATATAGCAGTTTCAAACCTCATTGGATTTTCTTTCAGAAAAAGGAGCAATAACACTCGGCAGTAGGGAGAAAAGACAAACTCAAGACTAAAAAACAGAGAGAAGACTAAAAGTTTAACATAGCAGAGTTCCCTCTACAAGTGTCCATTTGCGACACTGCTAGTGAGGAATCAAAGAGGGCATGCAATGGTTTCAGAACTAGTAGAAGTCTCTCCCAGAATCAACAAAAGTAACACCTAGAAGTTAGGAGAAAAAGTAAACATAGATTGAAAAACAGGAAGAAGACTGAAACTTAAACGTAGCAAAGCTCCCTCTACATGTATCCATTTGCTACACTGCCATTGAGAAATTAAAGAGAAGACAGAGAAGTTTTAAATTCACCAAATGTACAACCTCCAAAAGTAGACAGAGGAATCATCGATGATATTTTTTTTAAAATTAATCTTCCTGTACATTTCCCTTTTTTATATTATTTTGGTTATTTTCCTTTTATATTAAGTCATGTAAAATAATAAACTAAGCTGTCCATATTTTAAACTATTTTATAGAAAATCCGTTTACACGTCACAATATTAAATTTTACTTTTTAAAACTTGGGAAATTTTCTATTTTATAATAAATCATAAAAAAACAATAAATGACGTTTAAGATCTTTTTGAAACAAAGGTAAATAATAAGGTTATATTCCCACTAAATTCAAACTTTACTTTCCTAGCATTTGGAAAAGTTGGGGGTCTGTTCATTAACATAATTTTTTTTTGTCAGTTTTTCATTTCCAAAGAAAACTTAAAAACTTGTTCATTTGTTTAGAGTAAAATGATTTTTTTATTTCCATAAAAAATACATCATGATTATAACTACTTTTCATAAAAAAAAATGAAAATTATAATTTATTATAGTCATCTTAATAATCTAATTATAGAATATTAATTTTATTTTATTTAAATTAAAAATTATCATAAAGAAGATATCCTGTTAACGCAAAAAGAGATTTTTATATTAGAAATATAATAAAGATTAAGTGTATGACACTAAATAAATATAAAAATATTAGATTTCTAAAAATTAAGAAAAAAAATTGTAGAACTCATATCTTTTTTTTATTTGATAGAGAACTCTTAAAATGTGTTTTTCAAATTCAGTATAAATTTGGAGTTTTCTAGAAGAAAAAAAATATTATGTATGAACACAGATTTTCTGTTTTTTTTTTCTTTAATTTTTTGAAAAATTAAAACGCCATCTTATTTCTGAATAATCTCTAAATTTCTCACATAACTAAGGAATATAAGAAGGAGAAAATGAGGGGAGTGGAGGGAGGATGTTTGGAAAATGAGATTTATAAAAAGATAAAAAAAAAAAGAGAAAGGATTCTTACAATAAACTGAATACAATAATGTCTAATACACTTTCTTTGCTTCACTTTTCGATTGAAATTTTCATAAATAGATTTCCAAATTCCATTACTTTCTTAAGTTTTAAGAAACAAACAAATTAGGGGAAAAAAAAATACAAAAAAACCACTCCCTGTCCCTTTCTTCCTTCGGTCTAGCATGTCCATTTCCCTTATGAACACCTATCAAGCCCTTTTAAGGAACATGGTTTATCTACCCATTTATAAAAGTGAGTTAAAGAGGACGTTTGGAGTATCATCACGATTGTTTTTTAAAAATTCAAAAACATCATAAGAAGAAACCAAATGGTGTCTCTTCCACAGTCAAACCACACTCTTTAAGGGAATCGTTCTTTCTTCGTTGCATCCAAGAAAGCAGCCACACAGCAGCACAAACCTCAACAACAACACAGTTTATTACGTTTCTGTCTTTCACATTGCGCATTGCCTCTATCGCCTTGCTTCGTCCCCCTCCGCCACTCAAGTCTTTTTTTCTTTCGTTGTTTTTTATGTCCACCACTGCACTACAGTAAAACTTTCTTTGAGATATATAGTCTAAGTGCCCCCTTTTTTTTTAATCTGTAAATGGATCATCCACCGAGTCCCACTACATCCTCTGATAGACTTAAGGTAATGAGTTTCTTGCTGATTCTTTTTAAAGCCAAATTCAGTTCTTGTATATTTGCATGCTGATGTTTCTTGATTCTTTTAAAGCCAAATTCAGTTCTTGTATATTTGCATGCTGATGTTTCTTGATTCTCCTTTCACCCGTGGGATCTCTTGTTTTGGGCCGAAACGTTTCTTGTTAACTTCGTTATCAGCAATAAAAGAATACAGAAAAAAGATTAAAAAAAAAAATTGTTGCCATATTGAGATGGATGTAAATTGGTGGACATGTTGTTTTCGATAATATGCTAGTTGAACAGATCAAGAACCATCACAATATCAATTGTATTTTTGCTTGAGGAGAACTTATAATGATTTTTGGTCTGGTTTGTTTAAACAAAAGATCTAATCTTTATAGATTGGCTGCTTGAATTCTTCTATGTTGTTAAAATTTCTATGATTTTCATGAATGATGATGGGTTTTGTTTATCTATTCTTTGTATATTGCGTATACTGGAGTTGATTTTTATGTTTTACCAAGAAGGTATGTTGGCTTGAAAACTACAGTTTTATTTTTGCTTTCCCCGCAAATTTTGCCTAGTCTTCCATTGGCAATTTTGTGGCCTATGGTCTGCCATCTCTTTTATGATCATCTTCCAGCACATTTCAAAAATTAATCGATGCTGAGCTTCTGAGATTTGTGCTTCTTGAGGAGAAACTGGAGGTCCATTTGATAACCGTTCCTTAGTTGCTCGCTTGTAAGATGGCATCCCAAATATTTCTAGTTAGCAGGACTGACTCATATTGTAACTGAATATGCTAGTTATTCTATAGTATGTGCTTGCCCATCGAGCACAGCAGTTGTAACTTTTTTCTGTTGTTTTGCGTGTATAGTAGCGAAATGCATAGAAATTGTTTTTCCCAGGTGCTTTTCATTTGCATTTGTTACAATTTATCTAATATTTATCGAGTTTGAAATCGTTAATGAGCTAATTTCTCTTCTGTGTAAATCTTTTTTCAACCAAGTAATTGAAATATAACTACAGTTGCAGAACTGTCTTCAGAATCTGAGCGATCCAAAACTGTCTTTGCATTTACATTTTTATATGTTAATTTTTACAGGAGACCTGGAGGCAATTATCAGAAATTAAATGTAAGAGCTAGCTCTATGAATGTGTACAAAGAGTACTTCATATTTTATTATAGCCTCGATATCAATTTCCCTTCATAATTTAATTTCTAACCTCTGTTTCTCTGCAGACTCCTCCTCGCCAGATGCACAAGGAGCCATATCAGATGCTTTAAAAAAATGTGAGTGACTTAGCATGAAAATAGTTTTGGCATATAGGATGAAAATTTCTGCATTGGCTACCTTGAAGCATTTACGGCAAAAACTAGCCAGTGTAATCTGCAGCATTTTGAAATTTTCATTTCTATATGTGTTAAGAACAATTGCCATACGACATATATATCTTGGTATGAAGCTAGAAGTTTTAATTCTCTAAAACATATCAATGATGATGCTTTATATTTTCTTTTCAAGATTAATAGTTTCAAATAATTAAAGCTTGAACTGATTAGAATTTTAAATCACTTGCGATGATTATATGGAAGTTGTAAAATTTTGGTTTGCCAAGTTTTGGCCACCTAGGTTACTGATCTGCTTCCAAAATATGTGCCTTTTTCAGATGTACCAGTGCCGTCTGCTTGTGTCATGACAGTATGCCTCTTTATACTGCAGCACTATGGGACTCATAAAATCGGGTTTATGTTTGCCCCAATTGTCACTATATGGCTTCTGTTTATTGGTGGAGCGGGTATATATAATATATTCCACTGGAACCCTGAAATCTTCTCTGCATTGTTGCCAGTATACATGTACAGATTTGTAAGAAATATCAACAAAGACCGTTGGAAGTCACTGGGTAGCATTCTTCTCTGAATAGCAGGTCGGTTAACGTGCTCCTTGTTCTATACTAGTTCTTTTATTTGTTTGTCCTTTTTTTGTTTCTCTCTGAATATGCTGTTTATGGTAGTGACAAATTGTGCTAACCACTCCGTCTGACTACTTATCCTGCAGGATCAGAAACAATGTTCACAGATTTAGGTCATTTCTCTAAGAGATCAATCAAGGTATTGAAAATAGCTCAATATTTGTTGCCATAGCACAATTATACAGAGTCGGTACAGAATTACAATATAACTTTGTTTGGTGTCTCTGATGCAGATAACACTTGTCTGCTTAATTTATCCAGTTTTAATTTTGTGATATGCTGGTCAAGCTGCTTTTATCTCTAAACACTGGAATGGTCCTGAAAATTTTAATCATCTAAGTGAACCCATACCTGGTAAGTCTTTCACTGTTGTCTTATGTTGTTTGATGCTGCTTCACCTGGGATATATGTTTCTAACTTGTGGAAAGCATTGCCAATCCAGAACATCTTCGTCATGTCTTCATACTGCTATCTCTTCTTGCTTCGGCCGTGGGAAGCCAAGCAACAATAACAGCCAGCTTCTCCATTATAAACCAGTGCCGTGCACTTAGTTGTTTCCCCAGAGTAAAAGTTATACATACATCAGATAAGAGACATGGACAGGTTTATATTCCAGATGTCAACTGGTTATTGATGGCCCTTAGTCTCTCCATCATTCTTGGTTTCCATGATATAACTAAAATTGCAAATGCAGCAGGTATTGTCCATCAATATTATATTCATTCCCTTTTCCTCAAACTCTGAGGTTCTAAGATCCTTGAATAAGATAATGATGTTCTCTAGGAATCGTTTGGAGAACAGTAAAGTAGTCAACTTTTAGTTGAGAATTTATGAATTACAATAGAGCGAGGAGAGTATGAATCAATTACAAGATAAAGCCTAGTGATGTCAAGCTTTCACTTTCCTAGATGTTACAACAATTAAAGTAGCTATTAATAGTTTTCCAAATATTGACATGTTTAGGTGCTTGGATGGATTTTTTCATTAATACTTCAGATTTTTTATAGTTACATCTAATGTATACTGGTTAAATCCCTATACAGGTATGGCAATTGTTTTTGGGATGATAGTAACAACTTGTATGATGTCCCTTGTGATGGCTCTGTACTGGGAGAAGAGTTTGTTCATATCAGGATTCTTTTTGATGTTCATATCAGGTATCTATTTGTCCTTTTAGCTGTTTCCTTCACTGTAATGCTTGCATGGCATTATGGAACTACGAAGAAATACGAGTTTAATTTGCAAGACAAGGTTTCTACAGAATGGCTCACAGATTATAGCCCAGGCCTAGGAGTTTCCAGAGTTCCTGGAATTGGCTTAATCTACACTGATATCGTAATGGGAATCCCAGCTTTCTTCTCACATTTCATCACAAATCTTCCTGCATTTCATCAGGTGCTGATCTTCATGTCCTTCAAACCCCAACCAGTTCCTTGTGTGCCTCCCAGTCAGCGATATTGTGTGGGCAGGGTTGGTGGCAAAGACTACAGGATTTACAGATGCATTGTGAGATATGGGTACTGTGATCAGGTTAGAGACACGGATGATTTTAAGGAACAGATTATTGGCTCAATCGGAGAATACATTTCCTTAGATGAAAGCGACTGAATCGCTGACTTCTCCTGAAGGAAGAACGGTGATTGTTGGGACGCCATTGCTGGAAGGACATGCGTTGATTCCAGTAGATGATACCAACCTGGTTTCCGGTTCCACAAATGCAGCTAACAATGAAACTATGGCAATTCCGGTGGGAGATTTGATTGGACGAAATGCCCCTGTGAGGAGAAAAAAGGTTCGCTTTCTAATTCCAGAAAGGAGTCCTAGATTGCGGTGTCTGTCAGGGATGAGCTACAAGAACTGATTAAAATATTCACATGTTTTCTTTGTTGATTTTTTTTTTATTTATTTATTTTAAACTGGTTAAAAATTTTATTTTGTAGTTATATTTTTTTAAAATACTATGGATTGATAAAATGTTTAATCATATGGTTTTTTTTTTTGCTATAATATTTTCTTATATGTTTTTTCTTAAAATTATCTTTGTCGATTTTTTTTTAATATTAAGCTAGTTGAGAATTTAGCTTTAACTTCCCTCACATGTTTTTTTCGCTTTATTTTTCAAAATTATTTTTTTTATTATTTTTTTGTTTTTTTTCAGAATTGTTTTTGTTGATTTTATTTTTTTAATATGGAGCTGATTAAGAATTTAGCTTTGTAGTTTTTTTTTAAAACACTGTGAATTGCTACAGTGTTTCCCAACATGGTTTTTTTTTTTATTTATGATTTTTTTTCCAGAATTGTCTGTCGATTTTTTTTTTTTTTCATATTAAGCTAGTTGATAATTTAGCTTCATCTTTAAAAAAAAAAAACATTGTGGATTGTTATAGTGTTTGTATATATGATTTTTTTTTTTATTATGATTGTTTTCAGAATTATCTTTATTGATTTTATTATTTTTAATATTAAATTGGTTGAAATGACAACTGTAAATTTCTTCATAAAATATTATAGATTGCTATAGTGTTTTCCTGCATAGTTTTTTTCCTTTTATTTTTTTTTTTGTTATGATTTTTTTCAAAAAAAAATTTGTTGATTTTATTTTTTTAATATTAAGTTGATTAAAAATTTAGCTTTGTAGCTTTTTTCTTGAAAATATTGTGGATTACAACAATTTTTCTCCACACACACACACACACACACACACACATATATATATATATATATATATAGAGGTTCAGTATGCTCTTGGACGAAATATCTTAACATAAATATTAATAAAAAAAAATACATAAGAGTGCAACAATAAAATAATGCTTCTGGATTTGCCATAAATAATATACGATTGGATGTAAATTTCTAAATGGGAACCCAGCAGTCTGCCAAAATTCATGGGCTAGGTTGGTATATGTATGTGAATCCTTCATCACTCAAAAACAAAATGTGGATTAGTTCTCATGTACAATCTCCAGGAGGTGGTGGTGAAGGTCTAGGCTGGTCGTTGGAATGACCCTAGGTGATGGGGCTCTGATGCACAAGTCCAGTTATTGTCGCAATGGTGGTGCACTAAAAATTTAGTTATTTTTTAAAATTTTGCACAATAATATAAAAATATTGGTAAAATAACATTTAAGGATATCAGAATTGATAACTTATGGGATTATGGTTTAGAATCGCGATATTCTTAAATATAACAATTGTGCTGTTTATATGTTATTAATGAACTCGGTCCAAACCAGTAGACAACGTAGACTCAAATAAATAGACTTGCTTGTATGCTATCAATTTATTATATTATGTTGTTTTGTTAATCATAAATTTTATGTTGTGTTATTTTATTAATTATGAGTTTGCAATTAAATTTAGTGTTTTTAGTATATTTATAATATTGTTTTTATGTGATTTTTTGAGTTGGTTAAGTTGAGATTCAAATATTTTTTTTCTCAAATATAATTTGGAGCACTAAAATTCAAAATCAAAATCTTAAAGTTCATCATGAAAATGAAAATAGCAGAATTTTATATTGAGTTTAATTTTAATTTGAATATTATTGAATTCTTGGATTTACAACCGTCATTAATCAAAGAATTGGAGTTATTATGTAATTTATCTTAAATTTAAAAGAATTTTGTTTATTATAAAATGCTTGATAAAAAAAATTAAAAACAAGAAATGAAAAAAAAATTGTAGGTATTATGTGATTCATCATAAATCCAAAAGAAAAATTGATTGCAAGCTATTTTAAAATCACATAAATGATAAGAAAAGAAATATTGAAAAAAATATAGTTTTTATGCTATATATATATATATATATATATATATATATATATATATATATATATATATATATATATAATGTTAGTACTAGTCAACCAGAAAGGTCAATCTTAAGTGAAAAAACTCCATGGATTAAGTCTCCATAAGTGTTTAAACATTTTGTGGAAATGAAAGTTTTAAGCTAAAAATAAACTTGATAAGAAAGTTTAACGTTTAGATTGTTAAGATACAAAATTTATAATTATATTGTTCATAATATTATGATAAATCACTTTATTGTTCTAATGACAATAGCTCAACTGTCCTCATTTGTTGGAAATAGAGCAAGACAAACACGATTAGTCATTCCTTTTAATAAAGCAATTAAATGTAGTGGCCATTAGTGTTTTAATTAGTAGCATTTGCATTTCCTAACACGACATATAAAGCAATTGTTTTTTTGAAACAAAATATTTACTTAAAATCATGTTTTTTAATGGTGATTTTTTTATATATCATGTTTAAAATCACGACTAGCACAAACTATATTATTTTACCAATATATTTTTTTACAGCTATGTTATTTTATCAAAAAAATTAATTTTTTATGCTAATAGCCCAAAAAAAAAAAAAAAAAAAAGTTGGCTAAATTAACATAAATATTGGCATTATTTAGTACAAAAGACATGTCATTATAATAACAACTAAAAAAATCGGTTGGTTTAACTGTTCATATAAATAATAACCTAGTTCATATATATTTTTAATCATTAAATAACAAACGTTGTGTAGTAGCATGAGTGGCTGAAGTGCACGAGGGAGAACTGAGGTCGCGAGTTGAATTCTCGGTGGTGAAATTTATATTTGATGCATTGTGATAAATGATCCTTCATCTATTATATTTTTTTCAACAACAAAAAAAAAAAGGGTGAGAACGACTTGGCGGGAAAAAAATGGCCTGTGTCTAGATTCTTTGTATTTGATCCTTTTTATTTTTTTGTCTCATTTTTTATATATAATTTTTTTCTAACTTTATCCTTTGGGTTCTTTTGCCTGGATTATTTTTGCTCTTTTAAAAAAAAATTATTCTTTTAATTTTATTTTTTAATATATAATTTTTATTGAGTTTTATTATATAGTATTCAGTTAAGAGTAAATCAATTTTGTATTTTTTATCATATAACAAAATAAAAAAAAAATTAATTTAATTAACCTGGTAAAATTCATAACTTGAATAACGAATTTAGCAAGTTGACTTGATGTAATTATTTTTTTATCGTTCAAACTTGCTCAGTTAACAAGATCCACAACAAGAATTCACAGTTTTACTGGCGGAAATATTCCATCTGTGTGTGATTGATAGTACGTCGGTAAATTATTTACCGACTACATTACCGACAGAATAAGTCTGTCGGCTTACCTTTCGTCGGTAATTTCACATTCCGTCGCTATATCGGTCGGCAAAACAAAAAAACCATTTACCGACGGTTTTACAGACGGAATTTGCGCGTCAAAAAAAAAGTTTCCCGCTTCAAAAATACCGACGGATTGTTATTCCATCGGTGATATCACAATTCACCGACGACTACTGTCCGTCGGTAAATTAGTCGGTGAATTGTTGAAATACCGACAGAATATACCGTCTGTCAATTCATCGGTATTGTAACTTACCAACGGAATTATTCCGTCGGTAAATCTGTTGGTGAGTCACGAAAACACCGACTGAATTTATCAGTCTGGAAATTTATCGGTGATGGTCGCGGCTACTGTTTAATACCAACGGATTTATTCCGTAGGTAAATTCCTTTGTAATTGTTTTTTTTATTTTTTTTATAATTATTTAGAATACATAATATAAAATGATATAAATTAATGGTAATAAAAACCAATTATGCAAATAAAACATACATTAAGCATCAAAAACAAAAAATGAAAGATAAATAATATTCATTACAAAATGAAATGTTTCAAAAAAACATTAAATGAAATGTTTCAAAAAAACATTAAATGAAATTTTAAATGTAAATAATGTTTATTAAAAATTAATATAAAGGAGGAGGAGGAGGAGGAGGCTGGCTGTTATGCGGCCAACTTGGATTGGGTGCACATGTTCCACCTTGTGCCATGTTCATAACTATTTGACGAAGCTCTTCATAGGCCGCTCTTTGTTGTTCAGATTCTACTCTGTATTATTCTTTAAGTTGTGTGTACGCCTCTGATAAGTGGTCGCACCTTTGCTGTAAGGCCACGAACTCCTTAGATTGGGAGCTTGATACTGATTGGGAGCTCCCGACGGTTGAAGCAATATGGCTCGTCAGCAAGTTGTCGGCCCTAGTGTTGGAGAGCCCGTAAACCCGATTCTTATTGGGTCCACCTCACGATCCAGCCTCCATCCACAAATCCGGATCGAATTCCGAATGGGTCGAAGCATCGTCCCCGTATGTCTCCCTTAACCAATTATTATAGGTCTCTTGAAAATAAAAATAAAAAAGTAATCATCATATTCAATTCAATAAACATAATAATAACTTACAAAATAAAATGGTTGAACAAACATACCATAAAATATTGAGCGCGGCTGTCAACGAACTGTTGCACCCCCTTTTGCTGGTCTTGACTCCGCACGTGCGTCTCCACAAACAGCATCATAGGGCTCGGCTCACGTCCAAGAGACGTAGCCTATAATGAAAAAAAATTATTAACAACAAATTAATTGAACGATATATTTCATTTAAATTAATCTTACCATACGTTTCGCATGTGCAGCAAACGGAACGGAGCCGCCAGTGTGCGTTGTCACCAAGCCATGAATTGGCTGATTCCGGTTGCCAGCACCGGACTGTGAGCGTCGTGTGAACCGCTCAAACGTCACATGCTCAAGATAGTGCGGCCACATATCCTTCGGGATGTATATCAGTTTGAAATCCCTCTAAACCGCAACATCGTTCCAGCCTTGGAACCCCCTATCCCTCACAGTTTTTTTGTCTTTTTTGGGCTTCATACCAAAAATCACGCAACCTACTTCATACAAGCAAAAATTACATTTCAAAACATAAATTTTTTTGTAAAAAAAAGTTGTATTGTTTTCGATGTTATCTAGTTGCCTCGTGATTTTCCCACACCCTCCTCACAACAGTGTTATGTTCCTCGTTCCAGCAGAATCGATTCTGTGTATAAAAAATAATTTTTAAAAATGTTAATAATTTATTTAATTATATTCAGAATTTATTAGAAATAAGCTGAAAATTATATATTAACACGAACCTAAAATCTGGAAAACCATGCATTGATTTGAGGCATCCATTCAGGATGCCTGGATATCTGACTCCATTGAAACAATGGAATCTCCATCGACGATTTAAACGCCGATGATATTACTCGGGCAGCCTCAATGTTTGTGAACCTAAACAGAAATGAAATTAATTAAATAGTGACTTCATAAATTATGTTTTAAATTTGTTTTTTTTAAAAAAAAAAACTAAAACCTTAACAAACTTACATTGAAAGATCGTCCTTCTATTGTGCCTCGTACTTGCAGGTCCATCGATTCCGCTGCGAAGACACACCGCTTCTGTGATGTGAAACAACGCTGGAAGAGGCAGCATCAGCTGACGACGCAAGTGGTGTAGGTCCCTCTTCTTGAGAGGCACCTAAGGAAATATCTTCCTCGCTGCTAAACGAACTTGATGCGACTAGACGTGAAGCTCTGGTTTTCATTCTGTGCATCTAACCAATTGCATATAAATAATTATATAATTAAATTCAAATGTTAAAAAAAATTCGGCAGCACCTCCCCTATACTTGGATACTACCCAAATCCACAAACCTGCAAATATTAACAATAGCCATAACCAATTGACCCAATCTATACAAATTATTCCAGCATATTCAATTGCTAATCCTAAGGTAAATTCAACATTAACAATTACAATTCAACAAATTATTCAATAATTATGCCAATACAACAATAAAATATATTCAATAAATTAAAAAATAATTAAAAACTAACAATTAAAAACAATGAAAATAATTAAACACAAATCATGCAATAATAGAGTAAAATTACTAATTATTCCAACATATGCAATTACTAATTTGAAGGTAAAACATTAACAACAAATATTCAATAAATTAACTAATAATAATTATGCCAATACAACAATAAAAAATATTCAATAAATTAAAAAAAAAACTATAGACTTTAGGGAAGAAATATGCATACCTTAATAATGTGTTGAAACAAAAAATTTATCTACATTACAAAACAAAAGGCATAAAAAGCATAAAAAACATAAACATAAATATAAATATAAATATAAATAAAATGAAATAGAAAAAAACACATACCCTTTAATGTGATGAAGATCCACAACCAAGCTTGCTAGAGATTCAACAAAACTTGAAGAATTGAGAGGAAAAAAACCGAAACCTTGAAGATTATAAGGAGAGAAACGAAGGAGAAGAAAAAATGAACTGAAAGGGTGGACGCAAGAACTTATACTGCATCACTTCATTCTCTACACTCCCTCAACATGCTCTCAAAACATGCCTCTTTTATAGGCAAATGGATGAGCTCCTCCAGCACATTTTGTCAACATGGAGGGGATAATAAAGCCTTAAAACATGGCTTAAAACATGGCATGAATTATGCCATAATTCATGCTTCCACTTGTATTGGTGGTGGGGTATTGCCACTAAATGGCAATATCCTAACAAAATGGGGTTTCCTGTTTGTTTGGTCTGCTATAAAGATGATTGGAAAAGAGGAATTAAGCAACACAAACATAAAAGGAACCCAATATCTTCACATTTCTTGATTTGTGATGGATACAATTAATGATAATTACCTACTCTACTAAAAAAACCGGGGAGGATCCAGACTCTTCATATAAAGAGTGAAGGAGTTGCTTTAAAAAAAAATCATATCTTACTTTTATTTTATTTCAATTAAATCATTTTTAGCTTCATTCTTCTCAATTTTATTCTTTAAAATAGTCTTTTTCTTTAAAGAAAATTGTTAAATCCAATGAAGTTCGTAAGCCGGATTGCAGGTTTAGTGAGTTAAGCCACAAAATTCAGGTTTGTCCAATATTTTGTTGTTTTGATATTAAACTAAAAGAACATCGTCTTGAATTTTTAAAAAACCTAACCATGTTTCATACATATTATTTCGGTTTTTTTTTCAACCCACCAATTCAACTAGGTTGTGATAAGGCATCTCTCACACATGTTAATTATAGATATGGGCTTGGCAAGGAGTCAGGTTAGAAGGTCTCAAAGTTGACCAACTAGATCCGGTTTAATAACAATACCAAATAATTTTCTATAGCTTACAAAGAAAAAAATTAAAAGAAAATAATTAGGGATTAAATTAAGTGAAAAACAAAATAAATGAAGGAAAGGATAAAAAAAAAAGCAATAATCAAAATTGGAAACAAAACAAAATTAAATTAAATTCTAAAGGATGAATAAAAAAAAAGTTAATGTGAAGGATAAAAAAATAGCAATCAAAATAATAAAAATCAAATTAGATTAAAAAAAATCTATGAAATAAAATGTGAATGGATGAAATTGAAACAAAAAAATAATCAAGAAGTCTTAAAATCAAAACAAATAGAAATAAAAAGAACAAAAATCAACTTTAGAACAAATACAAACGGGATGATACATCTGAATTTTTAGAGGTTTGGCATGAAAACCAATGCACAGGAGAGAGAAAAGAATACACAAAGAATTTTTTTAAAAAAAAAACTCTCTCTACAAAGCCAAAACTTTTGAGCCTTTAAGGGTGTTATTGTCTTTTAATTATGCAAATAAAGTTGAAAATACACAAAAGCTATTTTCTTAGCTTTCAAAGGTAACAAAGTAATTTCACTATATATAAAAACATAAATTTAATAAATTATCCCGATTAATTGACAAATAACGTTTTGATCCCTTGAAAAAGATAGTTATACCCTCGCAGCCAAGGAAATTGTTCAGTGCGTTAAAGGATAAAATGGTTAATACACTGCTTAAATACATAATATTTCTCCTCACATGCTATCGGAAAAAAAAAAAAATTCAAGTCAAGCCTTTTTAACTTTTTTTAAAATGTTTGAGTACCTACTATTTATTTCCTTGTAACTTGTTTAATTTCCAACATCTAGTTAAACACGATCATGAACTTCATATCAGAATTTTCTGTCAGATTTTGTCAACAAAGAAACTAGCCTCAAGCTTACTGGCTAAAAATTTGATTCATATTGCATGTTCACTCTTGTAACGGGTTTTATTGGAACTTAGCTATCTGCTTCTTTTAGTACAAGCTGGCTTGGCTCGAAACCTTTGTTATCAATGTTTTTTGACATGTATATCATTTAAATATTTTCTTAACAAAACCAAAAAAAACAGAGCAAAGTTTTGTAGATTGTTCTTTAAATTCATTTGAAGGAAATAGTTATTAGATAACATAACAAGAGAAAGTTATATCCTGAATATGAAATTATAGGTTTTATTACCCTATAATTAGCCATCAGATATAAGTTCAATCACTCAATTAGCCAATTTACTTGAAATTTTTTTTTCAGTATAAAAAATGAATAAACAAATAAGTTAGTTATATACTCAGTAGAAAATTTTTCGGGTGTGTTTCACTCCCACATATATTAAGGAACTCTTACCACACTCATTTCGTAGTCAAGAATTAAAATCCCTTTGAAAATGTCATCTTTCCACAAAATCAATGGTGGAACTTAATCTAAACCTCCAAATTGAATTATTTTCCTTTTACCACCTGAAATAATTCCAAAATCTTAATGGTGCTTTACATTTTCTAAGAAGAGTAAGACTAATTTCTATGATATGCCTATGACGGCATTGAATTATGTTATTTTGTTCATGAGTGTAATGAAAAATTAAATGATGATGAATACTAATAGTCTGAAAGAAAGTATGTAACTTACAGTATCCATCACCCTAACCAGTTTGAACATATTTAATTTTTAGTGAAAATTAACTCTTAACCAAAGTTTAAAATTGATGAAAAACATAGAAGACATCACACTTCACAACAAAAGGATAATACCATATATATTTTATAGGTGCATCAATAAAAACAACAAAAACCATTAGAAGAAAAAAGAGTAAGGCCCTAAACATTACTAAATATTAATTCAAGTGAAGCATAAGTTTTATGGCTCGTATATCCCAATGACAGACACGACAATTTTCTTAATGTACAAGCTTGACACTAAAATTAAAAATGTCTAAAGGTATAAGCAATTTTATTTTTTGATACTAAAAAATTAAAAACACGGGAAGTTGGATGAACCAATCAACGATGACATAGATCAATAAAAGCAAATACGTAAGGAGACCACTAAACTTGAGGTATTGACATAACAGAAGACTCCGACAAAATATAAAGACCATCTTTACTCTAACTAGAAAGGAGCAGTACCTTGGTGTTGAGAATCTTGAGATCCTTAATATAAAACACAAATGGATGAAATTAAAAATGAATATTATTATCAAGATAAAATTTCTGAACAGAGAACAATGGTTTTTGAATATGGGTCAATGAAGAAAATTAGATAAAATGAAGGTATATTTTGATGTATATAACTTAGTATGCTCAAAATTAGATATAGAAAAGCCCTTATCATCACCAACGTGCAAGTGATCATTACCGAAATATGTTTTGGACCTCGTCAGATTTGCAAGATCAGATGTGATATGTTGATTTGCATTATTATCAGGAAACCAATCCACATAATTTATTGAGGAAACATTATTGAGCGCAAGATTGGCATTGGGTTGTTGTCCATTGCTTTGAAATTGAGAACAGTAAGGGTTGAATGATCAAAGATTTGACATAGCTGGCACCTGACATTAGATCACTGTGAAGAGCTATTATTTTGTTGGTTTTGTTGTCAATTACCCTGCCTTTAGTCGTTGTTTGAAGACCCATTGAAACCCTAAAAATCAAACCTGATATTAGTGTTATTATGATTGTTGTTATAATTGTTTAGCTAGCCTCCACAAGATCGTCCTTTACCACAACTGAAATTATAATTATTGTTATACGAACCAGAGGTCTGACATTGAGCAACATGAGATGATGGTGGATGAGCTAGCGTGGGCAGTAAAAGAGTAGTGACAACAATACCCATAGATTAAAGAGAGGTCTTATAAATGAACTCATGAGTAGGAAGATGATTATGAAGATCAGTATACGAAAAAGGTTTTTTCATGGTCACGAGGCTTGTTACCAAGTCCTTAAACTCACCCCGAAGACCACAAAATACATACAAATTGAAATCCCCTAAAGAAACTGGCCGACCAATAACTGCTAATTCATCAAACAATGTCTTTGCTTTGTATAAATATAGTAATCGAATCATCACCCGAACAAAGATTTTGAAAAGAACCATGAAGTTGCATAATGCAAGAATTAGATGGTTAAACTAGGGCTTGCTTAAGAGAATGTCAAACACAATGCGAGGTTTGGCAATTGACAACAAGATGCAATACATCCATTAAAAGAGAAGAAAGTAGTGCATTTAGAACAAGCTAGTCTTGTTGTTTCCAATGAAAAAAAATTATTAACTTAAAAAGAAGAACCATCAGCAACAACCATGTGAGGAGGAAGAGGAGGAGCACATGACAAAGAGCCATCAATAAAAAGGAAAACACCTTGTCCAAGAGGATACGGCTTCATCTACATTCGCTAATAAAAATAATTTGTGTTTGTAAGCTTCAAAAAAATAACTTGATGGGTATTGGTTAAGGAAACAATGGTTGCAATTGAAGCCTCTGTAGTGGCAAGAGTCACGGTGATAGCAGTAGGGGAAGGTTGCACATCAATAGTAAAGGAAGATTCCAAAATAGAGGGAGAAGAAAATATATGAGGATTCACGACAGCAATAGAGAAAGCTTCCAAAGCAGAGGAAGAAGAAGAAGTCTGCACCATATTCTAAAACGAAGAGTCTATTAGAGAAAAAAAAGAAGTTTTAAAGTTTAATGACTCTAATACCAAGTTGAGAATAATAGAAAACTTAACCTATTAGTTAGTCAACATTTTATATATATATATATATATATATATATATATATATATATATATATTACATCACAAAATAATACACTTTTTCTAAATATATTCAAGCCTTTTAATATACTATAATACTCTCTGTGAGTGAGAGAGAGAGAGAGATGGAACAGTACATAGGTGGCCCAATATCTGTTACTCTTTGCCAAGCTTTCTTGCTAGAGCTTCATGTTTTTTAACTATTCACTGCCAAGAATGTGGAGTAAGCACAGGTTGAGCTGTCAATTCTCCTACGGAAGGTGAACAGTTCCAAAACATTCTTTGCTCATATGTGAACAAAACTATACAGATAATAAAAAGAGTCCTTCCATTACACTAAAACAGTAACGAATTTGGATGTTCTGCTAGAAAAAGTGGGAGAATGAGCAGTACAAAGGGAAAGATAAAGACGAAGAAGGCACTGGCTACATATACAGAAAATGTACTATCAAAGCTCCCATTATTCGAGAAACCCTTGAACCGTAACTTTCATACCTGTAAAAAGACAGATGAGATTAAGCAAAAAAGTCCAGTGTTCTCTGACTGATACCTTTGCATGCATGGGTCAATCCAAAAAATGAGAGCAACAGTCCTGATGCTTCCCTTGTTTTACCGCTAATAGTTGGAGGTGGGCATCATAAATTTGAACAAATGTGGTAAACAGATAAAATTATTAGTTTGCGCCAAAGGGTTTGAAGTCCTATATTGTGGAGGAAAAATGGAGAGTAGCAGCATGAACAATACTGTTGGGAAAGATGATGATCTCTTAGTTGACACTGCAGAAGCCGAGGCTCTCAAGAAGAGAATCTCTAGCCATCCTTTGTATGGACTTTTGGTCCAAACTCACATCGACTGTTTGAAGGTTCTCTCTCTCTCTCTCTCTCTCGTGTGCACTGTGTGATGTAAAATTATATCGGAAGCATTAAGAGGTTAATTCAAACTTGTTTGTGAAATTATTTTTTTCTCAGCACAAGTAACTCAACTTTTGCCTCATTAATTTCAACTATATTTATGGCAGTGTTACCAAACTTTATTTAATTTGATCATGATCTTGATGAGGTATCAAAATCATGTTAATGTGCGTATCAGATTATGTTTTTCCTTCTACATTTTTATGGGGTTGTCAAGAGTGCAATGTTAAGTGGCTAAGATAGCACAAACCAACACTTCAGAACATTACACTTGGTCAGCAAAACACAAACGGGAAAATTCTACAGCATGATCTTGAGCTTCATGATCCATTTTTTTGTTGTTTTTTTCTTTCCTTCCTTTTTTGTACTGATGAAAATTCCAAAACATGGTAGTGTGATGCTAGCAAGTTTCAAGAGTTTGAAGTTGAAGCACATATGCAAGATTCATCAAATTGTGCAGATATGAATAGCAAATAAAATAATATATATAATGTCCCCATATATTGATGAGGATTCAGAATCCTACACATATCATTAATTTTCAGAGGCTGCATTTTCTTTTCAAGTTCTGCTCCAAAGATCACAGTGATCAAATTCTAATGCATAGGACTCGTACATATGCATGAATGAAAGCAATACATGTCATTCTTCCTTAATTTTTTCTATATGAAATCAAAGATTTGAATACGATTTGCACTGTTTCTTCTTGCTTTTGACATATCAGGTTGGTACCATTGGTGATGTTGACCGAATCCCTAGGGTGAGGCCGAATTTATCCTGTCAATTTCCCAATCCAAGCTCCCTCAGTCAGCCAGAACTAGACAGTTTCATGGTAATAAACTCGAGCCCTCTCTCTCCCCCTCCCCCTCTCTCTCTCCTACACACAGACACACACACACACACAGACATCGACACACAGTCATAGACACACAGAAATGTATTTCCTTTAAAAGACAGACAGCAAAGAACTAGGGTAAATGTTCTAGAAAATAAATGCGCATTCCCTTGCTGTGTGTAGGTGAGTCACACTCTTTCTTATAATAAGTCATTAGTCAAATCCAACATGGAATGACTAGACTACTTGCTTTAATCACATCACTAGGTTTAAAAGATCATTTTGAAAAGACGAGACTGAGTTTTTTTTAATGAAAATAATAAGACAAGACTAGATTCTGTCTATGTTAGTCTGTTCTAGTTTACAGACAACGATATCTTGAAGTTGAGACTGTTCTAACACTGCGCATGGCAGCCAAGTCGATCTCGTGTAATCATTGAAGGGATATGCTTTTTTCTTTTTGTAGTCATTGATGTGAAGTTTCAAACCAAACCGTGAAAAAAACTATCTTAAATTAGTCTTCTTAGGTTGAGGTAATGAACTTAGGTGATGATCGGTAACAGAGAAAATAATGCAATGATTGAAATGAAAATGAAAAATTATATTCTAATTTTATAGATATTCAATTGATAGGAACTAAAGAATAATTGAAATGAAGAATGAGAATGAAAAATCAAACTAAATATAGTTTAATTGTTACAGAGGGGTGAGAATATTACTGCGAATATGAAATTTGTTTAAAGAATAATATATTATTTAAAATTTATTGTAATATAACATTTATTTTTTAAAGTATTTTTAATGAGTGTTTGTTTTTGTAATTTAAATTGTTTTTAAATTTTTAAAAAAATTACTTTTGCATAAAAATACATTAAATTAATGTTATTTTATGTGTTTTTTTAATGATTTTGATATGTTGATGTTAATAAATTTTTTAAAAAATCTAGAAATAAATATTATTTTAATATATTTTTAATTAAAAATACTTTTACAAAAACTCTCTTTCATTGCATTACCAAACAAATATTATTGTTTTTTAATGATTTCAATGTCCTGTTATCAAAAAAAAATTATTTTAAAACAAAAACACTTTTAAAAAACATTTTAATTTTTATTCTATAAGGTGCCACTTTTAATTTTTATTCTATTAGGTGCCTCAGGACTTCCAATTGGACATCATTTTAAAGAAGATTTGACAACTCATGAGTTAAAATATAGCAAGATTCACTACTCGCCTTATAAGTACTCTTTGTTCATAACCACACAACATTTTATAAACTTTTGACTCACTACTGTATTATTAAGTTTTAAATTAACTATTTTACTTAATGAAATAGTATGGACCCGATACCAAAGTTGTAACCATTATCTTAATAAATAAATAAAAGCTCTTTTTCAAAAAGACTCTCCTCCCTTTTATAGGGAAAAATGTTTAGAAGATTAAATTGAAGGATAAACTTGTGAATTTATAGGTTTAATTGATTTTTTTATATGTAGTAATCAAAGAAATATTATAGGTTCATTATACGCTCATATATAAATTTAAAGGTTTCGTATTTCTTTGACTATACAATATTGTCGCAATTGATTCTTGTGGGTTTACATGCAAAAAAATATAACCTACACTAACCAGGCTAAAAATAAAAGGAAAAAAAAAACCCTCAAGGTCACCATTGATTCGCACGAGAGCTTACCTAAGCATGCTCGACTGAATAAGAGCTGGTCTTTTCTAACCTAGATAACAAAGTAACAATAATTTAAATAATGTAAATTATTAAATGGGATTTAAAAATGATATTATATATTATGGAATGTGTTATTTTATATATAAAAAATATTGTAATTTTTTTATATAAATTTATTCTGTATAATATATAATATATTTTATATTATCACATGTAACCTAGTTATATATTATATAACTAGGTCAACATACATATGATAACGTAAAATATGCTATACTGGATAAATTTATACAAAAAAATTATAATATTTCATGTAATATAATAAATTTCATAATATCATACAAATCAAGAAGAACTTTTCAATTGATCAGCTAATGAGGCAGCATTTTTAATTTATTTTTTGGTTAGTTCTTGCTTTTATACAATGGCACATAACGATATGGTATGATATAAGAATTTATTTTTGTTTTCACCGAATAATTTAAGCATTTGGATTTACTAACTAATCATTTTATAGCGTAGTAGGGCTTCTATAGCTTCGTGCTTAGGATCAGTGCAAATTCTGGCTGCTACTCCTCTTAAAGATAACCTTAATTATTATTGGCACTCAGCTAATATCTTTTGGATTAAGCGATCAATTTGATAAGATATGCTTCTGAACCTGGTTTAGTGGTCTTGATCATCATGATGTTGAGGCAATATGCAGGAAGCATACTGCTTTGCACTGAGCAAGTTGAAGGAAGCAATGGAGGAACCCCAGCAAGAGACAGTAGCTTTCATCAACAGCATGCACTTACAGCTTCAAGAGCTCACAAGAACCCATTCCAAGAGCACCGCTGAACACTCCACCTCCACTACATCTTCCGGTGAGCTACTTCACACGTCCCATTATTGTCTCTGTTATGTTGCCAAGCTCGCTATGAATGTTTTATATGTACAAAAATGTCTTAAAAAATCTATTGTAAGTAAAAATGTGTTTGGTATATAAAACTACTAAATAGTGTTTTATCTCTGGACATATTCTTCTGCAGGAGAAAGAATTGACTAGAGCAAAATGGACCACAGAATGAACAGAGAGCAGGATTATTTCTTTTTGGGGAAATTAGAAATGACTAGCTAGGTCATGGTGCACCCATTGAGTTTTAAGTAAGTGCTTATTGTAAGCAGTTATCTTTGTGACTTGCATGTTAGAACAACATCATATTAGTTATTATAAGTGTAAAACATGTCAAATATCCTAAACCAGTTGAAATTATGTGCCAGTAGGTGTTTCTGCATATGCTATTTTAATTCTGTCTTTAATTCCTTCAAGTGTTTGGTCCACGGCAAGAGATGCAGATGCTTGAGCAGCATCCTCTTGCAGGAATGGGAGTGAATGATGGAATCTACATAAACAAACTCAGCTTTTTGTTTTGAATCTATTAATAAATCGCTGTTTTCAATTAATTAAAAAGTTACAGTAACCATACCAATGCTGCTAATGCTAGACCAATTCATTCAATTGGAGGGGAAGAACACAATCTTCGATAAGAATTACCCTCTGAAATCTTCTACTGACGAGAAGTTGTGCGTTTTCATGAAATCCTTCAGCTCTTCACGGAGTTTCTTCACAAGGCCATATCCATGCATCATAACCCCGGTGCAGACCTGTAGTCGAACATCAATGGTCTTAAATATAAACACATAGTGCAGAAATCCAAAACAGTTATACAGTAGAAGTGAAAGATGGCTTTTAAAAGAATACAAAAGAAAGGCAAATTATGGTTCTCTCTTTTATTCAGGAGGAAGAAAATAGCAGAGGAACCACAAGTCTTACGAAACACAAACTGAAAAGTATAAATTCTGGAGGCAAGGAGTAATATTTTAGTAGTTGTTCCTACCTCGTACCTACCTGCAGAGAGATTCTGTGTGGAAATCATAGTCTCTATAAACGATAAGGTTTTAGCTAAATGACATCAGAAATTCAGAGAAGCAATTCCCATAGCTCACAGTATGAATGCTTTAACCAAGGAACAAGTAATAAAATTGATCACCTTCTATGCGAATGAAGTAGAGTGCCCTGCTTCTTGAATTGAACAAGTTGAAATGAGGCCTTGAATAAGTAGAAGAAAAGGGCAAAAACCATCGGGAGGTGGAGCGAGTTTTTAAACATTCTCCTCCAAGTGACAAGTCTAATCAATTTAATCGAAATCTGGTTATGAACAGGTGAATTATTCTCGTTTTTTGTTTTTTTCTAATAATCTGCTATTCTTGTTTTGTTCTTACAGTCTTTATCTTTTCCTCCAGCAAAGAGTAGTAGTATGAAGTGAAATCCACCTAGTGTTGACCCCAAGCAGTTTAAAAATAAATATCATCATCAGAGTAGATTTACCAACTACAAGGATATCAGCAAAATGCAAAACAATTATTTTTGCCTACCTGAACTGTATTTGCTCCGGGAAGAATAAACTCGGCAGCATCACCACCGGTCTCGACACCTCCAATACCAGAAAGTGAGTATTGGTGATGACTAAATCTTACAATTCCAGTTTGCTCTACTGGGTCAATGAGTTCCTCCCAAGCAGCTTTGCCCATACTCCTCCATGATTGAAGCAATGAGAATCCTATCAGGAGATTCTTCTTTAAATTGCTTAAATTCTTTCAGCATTGTTTCAAGAGGCCGGTCACTTATGAGTTCTATATTCTCCCAACCAATAATTTGCCCCTTGGCTGAGCCATTTGCACCTGCTCGTAGCTGTAGAGCATTTTCTGGACCTCTCCAGAAAAAGACCAATAAAAATCGGTCATTCAAAACAAAACAAAAAATACTATTCAATGGTGTCGGTCTACCTCTGGCTCAAGCTAAACTTGGGCTAATTTTACGGGTAGATAGCTCTTCTCTCATGAGGAGCTTTCCTTTCACTAGCCCGAACCTGGTCTCAGAAGACCACACATCAGCCCATGCTTAGGTCATTTCAATAAAGGGCTGGTTTGATACTGTAATAGAAGTAATTTTTTAAAATATTTTTTATTTAAAAATATATTAAAATTATATTTTTATATAATTTTAAAATTTATTTTGATATTAGCATATCAAAATGATCTAAAAAAAATAAAAAATAATAATTTGAAGTAAAAAAAAATTATTATTTTTTTGCAAAAATGCTTTCCATTGCATAAACAAAAGGAGTCTAAGAATGACAATAAACTAGATCAATGGTCAGCGCTACGTTGCGGGATAGATTAATTTTTTAAATATAAAAAAATACTCATGACTTACTAGCATGTTTTCTAATAAAAAAATAATAATGATCAACTCAAAGTATAATGCATATTCGATAACATCACTTTTTAATATTGATATGGTGACATGTTGGATGATATTTTTAAAAATATTAAAACGATGATATACTAGATTGATCTGTTTTAATCTATCAAATTTGCAAAATGAGTCAAAAAACCGTGATAACTCTATAAAAACCAAATCAAAATAAATTATGAATGTCAGTTTCTAATCAACCTAGTATTGAAGAATGTAATTGAAAAAAAAACATTAAAGTATAAAAAGGACAAAAAAACCTACTTGAATCAACCTAGATTAACCTGTTAAACCAATGATCTAGGTCATAAAACCGGGATAATCCCATAGAAAGTAATGGGAAAAAAATTACAAAGTCCAATCTCCATCTAATGTAATATTTAAGGATGAAATAAAAAAAAATCAATTAAAAAACACAAAAAATAACCAAAGTCAACTTGAGTTAACTTGTTAAACTCGTGACTTGAATTATGAAATCAATATAAATTTTTTTAAAATAAAATGAAAAAATTAAGAAACTTCATTTCTAACATATTTGATGTTGAAGGTCAAAATTGAAAGAGAAAAAAAGCCTAAATCTCTCATATCAAATAACTTCATAGAAAGTAAATTGAAAAAAATAACAAAGTCTAATTCTTAAATAATATAATATTAAGGATGAAATCAAAAGAAAGAAAAAAAAATTAAGTTGTTGGACAGTGAAATTATATATGTGTGCACGCGCAAGCACATTCAATTAAAAAAATCATCCAAAAAAACAAATTAAATGAAAACATGCAATCTAAAATATGAGATTTGGATAATTGAATAGAAAGTAAATAAAAAAATATAGAACCTAATTTTAAAAAATCCAAATTAAAAACAAACAAAAAATAAACAGAGTTAGACATGATCATGTGATTAAGATAATCTCATAAAAAAAATTAAAAGAATTATGAAACTTAATTTTAAATTAACTCAATATTTAATAAAAAAACAGTAAAAAAAATAACCCGAGTTAACATGTTAAACCCATAATATAGATTATGAGATAAAGATAAATTCATAAAAAGTGAATAATTTTTTTTCTCAAAGTCTTACCTCTAACAAATTTAAAGTTAAAATCAAGAGAAAAAACTAAATTCATAAAATCATTATAACTTAATAAAAAAAAATACAAGGCAAAATCTCGAAACAACCTCACATTAAATAATTAAATTTTTTTATAAATATAAATAAATAAATAAATAAAAAGATTGAATTGTTAAGTAGAAAAAAAAACACTAGTGTTGATGTGACTACAATGATTTAGTCACACCAGTGTTTTGTTAATAATCACAAGTTGTATTTCTATTATATTTATAATATTGAGCCTGCATAGTTCATTGAATAAAAAAAGTAAATATTTATATTTTATTTATATTTCAAGTATTCATTACTCTATTATTATGTATAATGTCAAGTTTAGATTGAATTTTAGATGAGTTTTGATAATATTTATATATTATTTATTATTCATCAAATAAAATAATTATTAAAAAAACCCATATATTTAAATCAGTTCAATCAATATTTATAAAGTACACGTTAAATTGTCATCTTTAATCTCTACTCTTCATATGCTCAGGAATATAGTGTTTCTTTCTTTCTTTCTT
Source organism: Populus tomentosa (assembly GCA_018804465.1). NCBI lineage: Eukaryota > Viridiplantae > Streptophyta > Magnoliopsida > Malpighiales > Salicaceae > Populus > Populus tomentosa. The sequence goes on along the minus strand of CM031991.1, from coordinate 3,197,149 downwards.
TCTTTCATGTTTTATTTTTTTTTAATCCAATATTTCACTATTTTATCTCCACATCTTCTGGAACTCAAACATAATTTTCGAATGTCACTTTCCTAAGATAAAGCTAAATTTCATATTATCATTTTCTATTTGATGAATGATATTATTATTAAAAAAAATCTCTCCTTTTATTATTTATTAAAATAATATTTTTTATATTTTTTTAATCAAAGTTTTTTTGAAAAAAACATATTTTAATATTATATTTATTTTTTATTGGGTTATTTCACTTTCATGATATGAATAAAAGTGAAATAACCCAATAAAAATTAATTTTTGTTTTGTTTTTTATTGGCTTGTTTGAATTTTTATTTTTTTAAAAAAATTTTAAATTAATATTAAATTAATTAAAAATTAAATATTTTTCTTATTTTTTTTATTACACTTCTCAGGCCTTGTGGGCTGAAAATTACTTCAGGAGAGTCGTGGGTGATGACGTCATTCTTCGTGATGACAGGCAGTCTAGCAGCATCTTGTTTGTTGCCTAGTGGGTGTTATGTGAAGTCACGACGTTCATGCATCTGAACAGGATCTTCTATTAAGATATTTGGTGACTCCTCATGCAATCAATTCGGCCTCTGTGGGCCCATGCAGTCCAGAAAATGTTTCCATTACTTTGAGTCTATTTTCGGGACCCCATTAATGCGCAAGGCAATATGGATAAGATCGTCTCAAGAATTAATTTATACAAGTAATTCTTTTGTGAACTGTTGGCTTAAATTTTAAAAGTTTTAAAATTTAAATAAGTATATATTATCTTATATTATTAATTAATTTTAATTAAAAAAGTATAGATAATAAAATTTAAATTTATAATCAATTCTGATATTATATTAAAAATATTATATCAATTTTTAATTTTTAATTTTTAAATAATATTTTTAATTATAATTTATATTAATATCTAATGTTTATCCAAAGAAATATTAGAAAAGAAACATGCGAAGTGACGTGAAGATTGTGCATCTTGCTTGGGAATAGACAGTGAAACCAACTAATTTAAATATTTTAAAAGTATAAAAATTATTATGTTTAAAATATTTTTTATTTTAAAATATTTTTATTTTTTAAAAATTATTTTTTGATATTAACATATTAAAATAATAAAAAACCACTAAAAAATTAATTTAAAGTAAATAAAAAAATATAAAAAAATTAAATAATTTCAGAAGTGTTTTTAAAAACATAGTTTTTAAACCCGACTTAGTGGTCGACCCCGTCCAAGACCGGGGTCATAGGTTTTGCTCGGGTCTCAAGATTTTAATCGGGTCATCAGATCACTCGGGTCAACTCTAATTTTTTTATAAAACAAATTGATGTTGTTTTAGTTAAAAAATAAATAGTTAATAGATTACAATCGAATTTTTAACTGGATCTTGTCAAATTAACTAAATCATCAAATTAACTCGTTAAATCACCTAAATTTTTAATTTTTCTTATTTTTTTTAAATTTAATTTAATTTTATCCCCGGATTAATCTAGTCTCAGGTCACTATACAGGCCGGGCCTAAGAGCAGGCGAAAACAACGTGTTAAAGAATTCTTCAAGACAAATCACAAATCTTATCACGATTTAGAGAGGCTTGCAAGCCAATAATTTATCGAAGTGCACGTGAAAATTAATGGGATTAAAAATGTTTGGGGCTCTTGCACGCTTTAGCAGGGAAGTGGAGAAGGCTCCCCCACAGCCATGATCTCAAGAGCAGACACCAAGATCTGCTCACCCCGAAAAAACGTGACCATGTTTTATAGAAAGACCTTGAAAATAATAATAAAAAAAAAACCGAAATACTCTATAAATATTCAAAATTATATACTTCTTTTCTCTTTTTTCCAAAATAAGAGAAAGAAAAAGAAAACAAGTCTCGGATTCTTCCAGTTGTTTTTTTACGAGAAAGAATTTCAAACAATCCTGTCCTTTACACCAAAAACAGATTGAAAACAAGTTGGAAATATTTGAATATATTCAAACACATTAATTACCATTTTGTATTTAAAAGGATATCTTATATTGATTTCAAATATATTTTTATTAATTTATTTTGAAATTATCGCAAAGATTATAATATTTAACTATTTTATTATTGGAATATCTGATTGATGAACGATGATGATATTTTCTTATAGAAATATCTGCCAGTAATTTCAATATTTTTTTAAAAAAATATATATGTTACTCCACTTAAAAGTGCCCCCATGTTACTAAACTAATCTGCTAGAAAGAAAAGGGACTGAAATCACCATGCATGGATGGGAACTAGCTATGCTGTACCCAGAATTTTTTATTTTATTTTATTTTTTTCTATTAAAAAAATATTCAAGTTATGAAAGTTCTTCTTAATATGTCAGTCGTGAAATCTCATTAACAGTTTTATTAAAATAAAAAAAAAATAAGGATGAAATAGGCAAAAAAAAAAAACACTTAAAAGGTGTGATATTTTTTTAAAAAACATTTAAAAAATTATATCAACTAAAATAAATAAAAATATAAAAAATATAATGAAGCGTCAACAATTTTTTTTAATAATATTTATATTTATTAAATAACATAAAAAAAGAAAACTAAAAAATATCCCTAGATAAAAATCCAACTTTTAAGGGTTTTTAAGTCTATTTATTGTTATACAAAAAAAATACACCATAGGCATCGGCCTTACAAAAATTAATTTGAATGCCAATGTGGTGATTTTATTATGTTCAGAAATGCACAATAATAAGTAATGACTCTATGAAAAGATGATATTATCCATAATTATTGGATTTGTTTTAAGACAAGCACATTAGTTTTTTATTGGATTTGTTTTAAGAAGAGCACATTAGTTTTTTATAGTATAAAATGTCAAAAAACTATTTCAGTTTAAGTTTTTATGTGAAGTTTTATAAATTTATATTATTTTATATTTAATTTTAATTATTTAAATATAAATAATAAAATTTAAATTTATAATTATTTAATTATTAAAATTATAATATCATATTAAAAAACTATCTCAACTCAATTTAAGTTTTTACCTAAAATCTAGTTATCATGATTAAGTTTTCAAGAAATAAAAATGAAAATATAAAGGATATAAAGAACAAGAAAATGAATAATTATATATATAAAAAAGTTTCATTTTGAAGAGCAGATTTATTGCTTAATGGAACAGAGCTACAAAAGATTCAGATTAAGAGAATGTACAAAAGAAAATCCCAAATCCAGATTCCAGAAGCCTGTACAAAAAGACTCAAAATTATGCTCCTAACCCACAAATTTAATCGGGCGTTCGGGTCAAATCACAAGTCCACTAAATCGGATCTTGGAACTTTACATACAAAAGGGTGAGACAACAGCTGAGCTGCTGTCCACCTCTTACCAGACTCTTTCTGCAGGCAACACTGAATAAAGTCCCGAAACTCCTCCGACGCTCCCTCCGGCGAGCTAGGCGGATCCCCAAAACAAATAGCACACATAAGAGTAGCCCAATCGGGTCTTTGACCCGGAGGAAGAAATGGAAAATGGCCCAAATAAAGCTCCAATAAAATAAGCCCCAGGCTCCAAATATCAGCAGCATAACCATTATAATTGCCACCGTAAGTATCAGGATCAAACCTTTCCGGACTCATGTAAGCACAAGTACCAACATACGAATTACAGGCATCTAACGTACGGTGCATGATTTTACTCACACCGAAATCAGCAATCTTCACTTCCATGTCCTTGTTAACCAGCAGATTTGAAGGCTTGATGTCTCTGTGGATGATTTTCTGGGCGTGCAAGTAGCTAAGACCATTCAGAACCTGACTTGCAACATGTGACAGTTTGGACTCATTGAAAGTACCATGTTTTTGCAGAAGTGAATCAAGTGTGCCTAAATCCATGTACTCCATCGTAATTGCTATGTCACCAGATGGTTTTTCATAAACCCCATGGCACTTAACGATGTTGGGGGAATCTGTACGGCGGAGAATCTCGATTTCTCTGTAAATTTGGCGGCGGACTAATGGGTCACTATCTCCATGTACAACTTTAAGCGCATAAATTTGTGAGTTTCTCTTGTGACGTACTTTATATACCGTGCCACCGTTGCCATGGCCTAGCACGTGTATTTTTTCAATATCATTGCAAGATATGGTAGAGGTGGTGGTGGTGGTGTTGTTGTTGTTGTTGATGGTGGAGGCGGGGGGAAGAGGTAGAGGGAAGCGGGGGCGGCAGTCCGAGAGTTCGGGGAGACGGAGGTTAACCTGTCGGCGTTCACGGACAAGGGCCATTAGCTGAAGAGGAATATGATTTTTTTTTTCCGGGAAGGTTAGGAGGAAGTGAAGAGGCGGAGGGCTTGTTATATAAGTGGAAAGAGTTGAAGCACGTGGAAGATTTTTTAGGAAGGGTGGTGGAAGGATAGGGAGAGGAAGGGAGGACGTGGTGGGGTTTTAAAATTGAAAAGAGCTTTTGTTGGAGAGTGATGATCACAATAATGGTGGCTATGTTTTTTTAGTGGACTATATGCATTTCTTATCTTCTCGTGACCAAGTAGCCAGTCTTTTGATTTTGTTTTCTTTTTCATTGCATTTCTTTCTTTTTTCTATTATTATTAAAACAATTGCCATCACTTTGAGATATATGATTTTTTTAAACATGTTTGTTTTTATATTTTAAAAGTATTTTTTAAAAAAATATTATTATTATTTTTTTAAATTAATATTTTTTTAGTATTTATAGATTGTTTTGATACGCTAATATTAAAAATAATTTTTTAAAAATAAAAAATATATATTATTTTAATATATTTTTGAGTGAAAAATACTTTAAAAATATTAATAATCATATTTCAAAAAAACTTTTATTTTATTTTATTCTATTATTATCTTATGACACATCACATTATATTATATATTATAAGATGTTTAATATTTATTGTATATGTTTATTTATAGATATTTAATTTTTTAAGTATTTTACATGTGATGCAACGGAATCATTGATATTATATATCCTGATTAAAAGTAAGATTTAAAACCATGATTATAATGTAATTGTCACGTAGTGAACACATTGAAGTATCGATTTGTGTAGATGCCAAATATTTCAAACCGCTTGATAGATAACCAAAAAGCATCAATCTGAGTACAAGTAGGAATAATTTAATAAGGGTATACCCATGAATATCTCATATTTATTAATTCAGGGTGATATATATATTATTAATTTCAGGATCTCGATGTATATAAGCTGACCCACAATTACCAAAAAAAATCTTATATTTGTTTTTTTTATTTTTAATTGTTTTTATATTAAATTAATATTTTATAATTGTTTTTTAAAGTTTTGTATGACAATCTAACAAACCTTTTTGAAAAATCCATTTATTATTACTATGCATATCTAAAACATGAGACCACCTTTTACTGAAGATAATGTTTGATAATATAATTAAGATATTATTCATTTAAATTTTAATTTTTTTTTTCGTGTTGTGGTGTTTTTAATCGTTTTGATTGCTATGTAAAATATATTATTTTAATAAATTTATAAATTTAAAAAACATTAAAACACAACCTTTATTATCATATCCATCAACCAGCCGTCCATTAGCCTGCCGTCGGCCGATTCTTTCAGGATTGGATGAAGTTTGGCCGAAAACAAAGCAAGACCAGAAGCAGCCAGAGTGCTTACCTTCCCCTCATTTTTCTAAGAATTATCACAAGCTGCTCACCTCTTCAATGGAGATTCCAAATCTCAAGAGAAGAGAATCTGCAAGATTAAGCAGAAGGCATCTCACCTTCCCTGCAAATGATCAAGGGATGCCTGCATAAGGACTATACAAACAAGCATAATAATGCAAATGGACCCAATGAATATAACTCAGGAACAGTGGTAGATACTTTTATTGGGACATAGAATTGGTTAAAGGTTGGGATTCTCCTAATGTCGTGGTCCTCGTGGAGCCGGCTCCAAGTTGGCCAAATTGGAAGTTATTGCCATTAATAATGGATTAGGTTCAACATAGTGGCAACTTAGCCACCCCAGGTGACTAGAAATCTATTCGGACTGTAGATGAAATAGTTTTTAATTTTTTTTATTTAAAAATATATTACAATAATATTTTTTATTTTTAAAATTTATTTTTAACATCAACACTTATTAAAAAATTATTTTAAATTAAAAAAAATTAAAACTCACCGCAACCACAGCTCCATACGGGCACCATGCATTAATAAGGGCATCCCTCCCTTAACCAACTCCCTCCTTCAGTTACTCAAAATATCTTTGTAAGAGGTGATTAAAAGCTTATTGAAGAGTATAGTTGAAATATATTAAAATAATTTATTTTTATTTTTTAAAATTTATTTTTAATATTAAAAAATTAAAAAAATAAAAAAATAAAATCCTTCATGTTGATATACCGGAAATGTATTCTACAATTGGGTTGCGAATGTAAAAAAGAAGTCTGAGAATTGAATTATATAAACATAGGTGAAATATATAATAAAAAAACTTACATGTATAATTTTTTTTTTTAAAAAAAAAAAACATCTGAGCTACTGCAGATGATGGGTCAAATAGGTGGTGTGTTTTCAAAGCCCGTGCACAAAGATCTGCTTGCTGCATTTTTCCGTTGAAGATGCTGACAGAGGCGGCTATCTATAGAGTATAGGCATATCGAGTTACTTGAATCCAGCCGTTTATATACATCTTTCATGACTCGGGAGTTTCGATTATTTATATAAAATCAACGACAATAATGATGCCATCTGCATCACTCATTTCTATAAGAAAAATTTTATATTATTGTATAGAAAAATTAAGAATTATTTTTGTTGGTTTTCAGTTTCTTTTCCATGGTTACTGTTCTCCCCTCTTTCTTTCAATTTCAAGTTTGGAGTACAGTTTTTAAAATTATTTTTATTTATTTTTAATATCAACATAGTAAAACGATTTAAAAATATAAAAAATAATTTAAAATAAAAAAATAAAAATATTTTTAAAATAAAAAACAAACTACTTAAATTTTATTTGTTTTTATAAAGTAAAGTGATATAATTTATGTTTTGCTTTAATTATAAATTTAACATGTACCTTATAAGCTTGTATAAACCTCACTTAAAATTCTCTTTTGAAAACTTAGATTAAAGAAAAATTATAACAATATTAAACATACAATTTAATATTTGATGTTGAGTTTATTACGAAATTGATGTAAAAAATCCGACTTACATGGTCTCCATCAAGTCATCAAGATCTATGGAATGGAAATACGTAACTGATTCCCTTTTGTCACCACCATTAAAATGGTCTTCTTGCTTCTCAAAACAAGAGTGGACAAAAACTATGGGAGAAAAGGACAGACGAAGCTAGGTAACCAAGGCAGCTAATCTGGTCCCTTTATGCCTCCTTCATTTATGATGAAATTTTATTAATGATTTTACATGATCAAGTTTTATCAAGGAAAACACGCGAGCTATGAAAAAAAAATTAAATATTTTATATTAATTGAACGGTATTAATTAAAGCAATCCTCTAAAAACTACACAAGTTATTCATATATATATATATATATATATATATATATATTAGTGAAATTATAAATATAATAAGTTGTTTATAATAAGAAGATTTATCGAAATCAAATTTAATTTACTATAAGAATATGTCAAATAGTTTTACTCTTTTCTCTCCCTTATATCTATCTTCATTGTAATAAATAAAAAAACAAATACAATTGGTATCCCTAAGACTTTTATTAATCATTTTTGGTTCGAGGTTTCAAGAGTATCCCTGGAATAGCGTAGTTCTACGTCACATGAATTTAAAATTTTGAAATTATAGTACTAATTGTTTTTTAATATATATCCAAATAATATATTTTTTAAAAATTTATTTTTAATATTAGCATGTCAAAATTATTTAAAATGCTTCAAACTTTCAATGTAAAAAAAATCCTGTAAAACGTGAAGTAAAAATTCTTAAAACGGCGCCAAATATTTGCACATAAGCAAATTCCTAGAAGACTAGAAGTGAGCAAATGTATGCTAAAAACACATGTTAATTAATCATGTGACAAATATTCTTTCATCTTTCTCAAGTCTCGGGTCAATTTGTCTCTCCAACTTTCTTGTAATTTAGCACAACAAAGACCACATGGATTTTTTCAGCTTTCTTAAATTTAATTTCAATAATTTAATAAGAAGTATTACGTTAAAGAAATAAAAAATAATTTTTTTTCTTAAATTATAGGAATTCTTGTTGAAACCCATAATTTGTTGCCCATTTGGACGTACCATCTTGCCGTGGCTTTCCATGGGAAAAAACCGAAAATATACTTTAATAAAATTAACATATCTGTTGAATTTATTATTAAGTTAATTAGGTCAATATGCATCTGTTATTTTTACATCCAAAACGACCTTATTTATTTTTTTTAAAAAAAATTTCAGTTTAAATAAACTGAAATACATATTTATTAATTGGATCACACGAGTTTTGGTAGGTTAATATTAAAATTTAACCCAATTTAAATTAAAAATTGTAAATTTACATGATCAACTAGGTTTAATAACAATGAAAGTGAATTTCAGCAGGACTCATCATCAAGAAAGATCTGGTGATTATTCTAAATAATGGTGATCATATTTTTTTATATTTATATTAATATTTAATGGAAATATAATGGGTATTTAAAAATGAAAAATTTTGACTTTTTTCTCTCTAAAAAATATGTATGTTAGCTTTAATTACTTCTGAGCGTCATCCTTTTCAGGTTTCTTTCCATGAGCTGTTCCTTCTGCCGACGTTCCTAATTTGGAATTCAACTCTATTAAACATCTGACAAAGACAATGAGGGCCAAGAGGACTCCATTAATGGCCAGAGATGATTTGCAGAGATGCAGCAACTTTCACTTGGCAACTTGTTTCTGTAATACCAATCTAAGCTACCATTTTAGCTGAACTGTACGAAGTTGAATGGTAGATATACACTCATGATTGCTTCCTCGACAGGGGAATTGAAGAAAATGGGGCATTAAAGCACATGCAAGGGCCTTCTTTGGTCCCTCTTGCCTTCTGGGTTGATTGGATCAACGGGAGAGTGGAGACCACTTTGTTTCTTCTTCCTTTTCCCTTAAAGGAGGCCCCAACGTAGGACCTTCTTGTATCCCCGACCAAAGCCATGGCCACTTGTGCTAACGTTTCTGGTTACTATAATTAACTCGATAGGTACCTAGCTAGCTCTTCTTCCTTGTAAAGATCAATGATTCCACACAAGAAAATTGTGGCCACGTCAACTTTCTTTTCAAGCCATCCAATACTTCTCTCAGTCCTATAATTTAAATATTTAATTAAATAAAATAAAATATATTATTTATATTATTCTCTAATATATTTATTAAAATAAAAGTCTTTTAAACTTTAAACTTACATAAATTTACATTATCTTATACTTGATTTTATAAAAAAAATAAGAATGATAACATTCGAGCTCGTGACTATTTGATCATTAAAATTTTAAAACTATATCAAAAAATCAATTCAATCTAATAACTTATATTTTTAAATAAAATTTTAAGATATAATTTATATTATTCTATCCCAGCCTTGATAAATCATAGGTTAACACGCACAGCAGTTACAGAAACAAGAAACTAATGGTTCAGACTTGCATATTCATGATTCTGTGGCACAGAGAAGAAATAATGCAGACTTGAATAAATGTTCAAATGTCGATTATTCAACCATTCAAATGAAGAACAAATGGGAGAAAAATCATGCTAGAAATTAGTTAAGGGACCTGAAAAGAGGAGGGAGGATATTCACCATCCTAAAAAAAGAACTATGTTCAAAGAGTTCCTAAGACTGCATCGACTCGATCTCTCACCAACAAAACACCCGAGGAACTGCAGAGGTCCAAAAAACAAGTATTTGACTACTAACTAAAGCAAAAACATTACAAAATTTAATTAGAAAAAAAAATGAATTTCCTGGCGAAGTTACCGAGAAACAGACACGTTATTAATAATTGAAATGATGTAATTATAGATTTGCCCTTGCACTGTGAAAACTTCGAACTAGTTACTGGGGACAATTCAATCTTTTCATAAGAATCCATTGGTCTCTTGTCAGATTTATCAGCGTCAGTCAATTTTTTTTTATAAAAAAATAGTATAGTAAAATGATTGAAAAAACTCTTAAAAACAAAAAGAATATTAAACTTGCATTTAATGGTGTATTCATCTTTTCTATTTTTCAAAAAATTATTTAAATACCCTTACATTCAGTTTTTTTACTGCCATTTAAGGGTTTTTTCATTCTTTTCATATTGGTTTTTTTTTTGTTACAATCAAGTTAATTTAAGAAAAATTTGATCATTTACTAAAAATAAATATTAATAAAATAATAATTAACACGTGCATTATACACATCAATGAGTAAGTTATTCCCACATTATTTGGACTATGATGAGTCTATAATAGGTTTTTTTTTGTGATTCGTGCAACAATCATTAGTGGTCAAACAATTACTTTTAAAATAGCATTCAAATCATCTTGATCATTTTTTTTTTCTCAACTTTGATTTTCATGCTTAACTCTTTAAATTTTTAAACTAGCTTTTTAAATTTTTTTTTATATTTAATCAGTATTTTTTATTATAATTTGTTTAATTTGAAATAATTTATAGAATTGAGTTTTTTTTTTAATGCATTCTTTTTCAATTTTTTATTTGTTGGTTTTGGTCTTTATTTTTTTATTTAAGATTTTTTTAAAATTAATTTTTTTACACTTTCATTCCCCATCAATTTTCTTTCTTATCAAACTTAATTCTTATTATTTTGATTGTATTGTTTTTATTTAACAAATTTTTTAAATTAATATATTTTTTAATTTTATTTTTTAATATTAAATTTACTGGAATTAAGCTTTTTCATTCAATTTAGATTTAGAATTTTAAGAATTACAAGTTCAAAGGATTAATTCTTGTTTAAAATATTTATCATGTTTCTTTGTCTGTGTTTTCTCTTTTGTTTCTTTTCAGTTTTGTCTTCCCAATAAATTGAAGATTAAAAAAAAAAGCATGAATTTGAATGGGAGAAGTCACATCAGAGTGGGAGAGGATAATTGGATTGTCTCATAAGAGCCAAATATTCAACAATACTGTATATATATATATATATATATATATATATATATATATATGTGTATGTATGTAACGTCATGAATGATGGAAGCAATGACGGGGATCCAGTTTCAATTACGGGTGATTTTGACAGTGCCAGGACTCCATCATCTCATGCTGATTTAAGAAGACGTGTCAATGGAATAATGGGATCAGATGATTGGATTCCCCCCCCCCCCCCCCATGTTCTTTGTATAATAAAAATAAAGTTTGCTGAATCGCCATAAAGCACATGCGAGTCTCTGTTTTTCTTTTCCCTTTTTACTATTTTGATGTGAATTATACAAATGAACATGTAATATGCTTTAACATGAGGTTATAAATTATGTTGATTTTGCTCGGTACATATGACTTCATTTTTAATATTAAATTTATTGATAAATAAATTATTTTATTCGATTTAAATTTAAAATTTCACGAATTATAAATTTGAACGATTAACTTATGTTTAAAAAATTTATCGGGATTTCTTTGTTTTTTTTTTAAATTTTTCTCTTTTGTGATTTTTTAGTTTTGTCCTTTATCATTTATTTAATCGGAGATTGGATTCTATTGTTTTTTTTTATATATTTTTTTTTCAATGTGAATTTTTATTGGTTTTGAAAATGACTCGAGTTATCTCGAATTATTTTATTTATCGTTTTTTGTTAAATTTAGCTTTTTATAGAGAAAATCTTAGTTTTTATAAGACTAAATTAATTGATTAAATCTAAGAGCGAGATGCTCACTTCATGATATTTTGTTTTGTTTTCTTTTCGAGTCGTTATTTTTATGATACATGGGACCTCTTTCGATGTCGTCATCTAACCTTTCATAGTGGTAATAGAACCATCTAAGTAAGCTCTTTCTAGTAGTAAAATAATATCCATGATAGAGTAATGATGAGTTTCCAACCAGCTTTTTTTACTTATCATCCCGAGTATTATACTAGCAACTCATTTTCAATACCTAAATATTACTAAATTTTCATTTTATTTATGGTCATTGTTTTTTTATTATATTATTAAATTAACTAAGTTTAATGAACTTAATTAAATCAATGATTCAGATTTTAAATTTTATTTTTATTCTTTAAAAACACTAACATCGCTGTGAATATTCTTTTTTCTGATATTTGTTTTTTCAATTTATTTAATGTATTTTTTAATTTATTTAATGTATTAGTCAAAAGACAATGACCCAAACGGTTGCCTTAGAATTTCTTTTATTGAAAAAATTTAAGTAGATCGACAATGCAGTGCGGGCTATCCATACAGTAAAAACTAATGTTAAAACCAATGAGAAGAGTGATGGTGGAAGATTTTGTTTTTAAAAAATATGGGCCATCAGCCTCGGTTGGGCTGGATCCAGCCCAATTGAGGCTGCCATTTTTGCAACCCCGTTTGGGCTGGCATCCAGCCCAACCGGGTTCTCCCCACCCACCCCCCCGCAGGCTAACTCTATGGTGATAAACAATAAAAGAAACAACTTGCCACCCCTGCACCAACATTAGTTATACCACCCTAACAAACTAACTCTATTATCTGTTGATTCTAAAATATTTAGAAATAGTGAAATGATTTTTATTTTATTTTTAAAAATTTATTTTTAATATCAATTCATAAAAACTATTGAAAATATATAAAATATATTTTTTAAAAAATTAAAATTTATCAATTTCAGTAATTCAATTATTTGAAGTCGACAGTGCATTTATAGAGTCGAGATCTTCACAATCATTTGCAAAGATATTATTTGAGATAGCGCAATGCAGCATTGGTTATAAACAAGATGGGCACAATTATCAATAAAAAACTTATTCGAACCAGAGTGAAGAGACAAAACCTCAATGAAAGTTCAGAAAACTGCAAGAAGAAAAGCCTTGTTACAGCCATGAGCAACCCCAGACACATAAACCACTCGAAAGACTTCTTTCTAGACAAAAATAATCTTCAAGCTAAACCCAGAAGGAATGGTTAAGAGATGTACGTAATATCATCATTTAAGAAAAAAAAAAAAAGCAAGTTTTATCACCTCTTGTATCCAGGGTGGTTCCTCTCATACAAATTGTAAACATTACAAGAGAGAGGCTAGCATTATATCCCCATTTCAATCCAAAGTGAATGTAAAACTACAGCTTTGATTGCTGATCGGGAGTCAGCTTTTCCATGGAACATGATGAATGAACGAAGGATCTTAATTCTGCTCAGCTCCAGCTAGCTTGCTAGCTAGCAAGCACCGGTTAGTGACACTTGCAACACTAATTAGTATCAATTATTTTGGCATTAATTGGTATCACTTGATACTTCTACTTGTACTTTATTTTTTACATGGATATTTGTTTATAAATAGATAATATATCCAAATTTATTAAGCATGTTATAAGAGAAAAGAAAAAAAGAATGAGAGATGGAAAATAATCATATAAAGTTGTGTGATATTTATAAAAGGAATAAATAAAATGTTTTTTCTCCTATTAATAGAAAGATTTCAGTTATTTTTTTATTAGTAGAAAGAAGTTATAATTCTTACATTATTTAGTAAAAACTTTTTATGCTTGCTCATGAACATAATCAAATTAAATAAATCACGTAAATTTTTGTAATTTTAATTTCTTATTTTATCATATTTTTTATTTTTTATTTTATCAGATTTGCATGTCACTATCAAAGTTCCAACAATATTTGCCACAGAGCAACCGAATTTCACTTCTGAGGCCAGAGAACTAACCAATGCCTCCATATATTTCAGCTCTTCGTGAAACTCCAGAAGCAACACCAACGAAGAGGATTTTCCATATCTTCAAGTCTTGGAACCCAATCGCAGGCCGGCAAACCCACCATAGATGAAGCCTTTGTGCATGGACCTGCCAGAGGAAACATGTCATACTTCTTCAGCCATTTCCCAAATACCTAATCAAACCCATCATCTCTTTACCATTCAGTTCTCTAATTGCAGATGACATTGTTGCTTTCGACATCCTGTGATACCAGCAAAGAATGCAAACAAAGGACGGATGTCGAGAACCCATCATGCTTAGCCACTCGTAATTTATTGTCTGAGAGATTTTTTTCTCCTGCCTTCTCAATTGCTAACAATTATTGCAAGCTCAGTGCAAATAAAAAGCAAGTCAGATTTCTTTTTCACCAAAAGACTCATATGATTAAATTCGAATACAATCCCACTAACAACTAAAGTCTCCACCAAAACCCAAATCTCTAAACTCACGCTTCCATAACCAAACCCTTCACAGCCCTTAGTCATCAACACCGACCTAGATAACTAGCTTCTCTGATCAGATCTTCTCAAGAAATTGATTCAAGATATCAACGAGTTCATTCTTAATAAAATTATGGCAGTCCTTAAGCTTTCTTTTTAACTCAGTAATTACAGAATCTGAAAGTGATGGTTGCCAGCAAACGTGGATCTGGGTTTCATGTTTTGGATTTAAAGTTTCTTAAAAAATATCATATGGGTTTAGAATTGTAGAGTATTCGGAATGGGGCACAGAGTGTTCAGGATTTTTCACACCCTTTGTCATCACTTCAAGGAAAAACGTCAAAAAATCTGTCTGAGAAACCAATAGAGAAAATCTAAGAATATTCACAAACTTGAAATGTTTGAATTTGGACATCGAGTAGACAAAAACAAGGTTTGAGTTGAAGAAGAAATTGAAAAAAATAGCTCAATTTAATTTAATTTGACTTAAAGCGAAAAACATTTGATGTTCAAGGATGATTTTAAAACAAATAGCAAAATTAAAAATTAATGAAGGGGTTAATTAAAGAAGAAGATCAAAATTGAGAGTTAGATTGATGAAAATTGCTTAATTTTAGAAACGAAGGATGAATTTGGAGGTCTAAATTGATTTAATTAGGGATATAATTGAAAATTAAAAGGTGATTTAAATCAAATTGAATGAAATTGAAATAATTAAAAATCCAAGGACTGTAATGAGAATAAGGAATTTTTTTTGAACTTTTGTTTAAATCCACTTAATTCAATTTAGTCCAAATTGATTCATTGATTTCAATCATATTAGTCTAATTGAATTAATTTGATTCAATTCAGTCCAACTTAATTCAATTTCAATCCAATTATTTTTAATTGATTCATTTTTAGTCCAATTAAACCCCAAAATCTAGCGTTTAATTTCAGATTTTTTATTGCAATCCCAAGCAATTAAGCTAGGGATTGCAATCTCTTAATTGTAGCTCCTCGATCTCATAATTACAACCCAAATCTTGATGCAGGTCGCCAGGAATCAAGTCCCAAAAATTACGCTAAACGACGTGAATTCCAACTTTTGCTCCATAATAAAAAGAGAGGAACGAAGGCAAGAAATGACCTATTTTTCTTATGTATTTTATATTTAATTACTTAAATTACATCTTAAAGGGTGGGTTGTGAGAGAATTACTAGGTGAATTATGGATAGAAATATAATTGAGTATAGTTTAGAATCCAAAATGCATAATGGAATTTTAAATTGTCTAGAAGGAGTTTGGTCAATTTAATATACAATGTGCAATTTATAGATTATTATAGTTAAGTATAACAACTAATATGCTTATAAATAAATTGTTTGAGCTAAGATATTGGACTTTGGTTGTTTAAGCAAGGGTGGTAAGTAAATCTTCACATACCCTATTATTTTTAAACAAATTTTTTTTTTAAAATTTTGTGTTTTTCTTCTATTATATGTATTGCATTCCTTAACATAAGATCAAGTATGTTCAAATTAATTTACTTAAATGTAATGTTTGTGAATGCATGTTATAGAATTTTTATAAGAATATCTTATAAACTGATTTATGGAAGAAAGTGTCTTGAAATGGTTTATAGATGATTGCATAATAACTTTTAAATGGCTACGAAAAGAAGTAATTATTTCTGGTGAATGAGGTTGCCGACACTAAAAAAAATTCTAATGGCCCGCCAATAATTTATATTAATTAAAAATAGCTTTTGTCAGCATGTTATAATAATTGATCAAGAATTATAATGCCTTGCCAATGAATAATAATAATTGACAATGACTCTTGTCAAAAAGTTGCAATAGTTGATAAGGAATTCTAATAGTCTATCAATGGTTATAACAATTAGAAATGATCCTTATCAACAAGTTATAATAATTAGTGAAAAATAATCAAGTATTTAATCTGATAATAAAGTCATGTTTGTGAACTACAAATACAATATGATTTAATTTTTTTCTAGTTTTATTTATATTGAGATCACTTGAGTTTTTAAAATCTTTAAATCTATTTAAAAGTGTGGTGTTAATTGTTTTTCAAAGTGTTTTTTATATTGAAATACATTAAAATAATATATATTTTTATTTTTTAAAAATTATTTTTTAAAATTAGAATATCAAAATAATCTAAAATATAAAATTAAATTTTTAAAGAATAAGATTTGCACTGAACCGTATTTCCAAACGGTCTCGCCCCTATCAATTATCATGAAACTTTCACCCTCTAATTTTCATCACCCTTAACATTTCAAATTTAAATTTTATTTTTTTAATATTGACTTTTCTTTCAAGTTCTTTAACTTTGTACCAAACACAATCTTCGAAGGTACTTGTATTCTCATAATTTATTCGTTTTTAAGATTGATAGAGTATCCAACAAACGAATAAATGAGTAAATCAAAGATGATTTGCTTTCACTATTTTAGTACTGATATTCTTTTGATAAAAAAAATTAGATAAAAAGAAGATAAAATAGAACATTTGACAAATCATTTTGGGCTCGCCCTTCATTGAAATAATAAAAACATTAGGAAACACAAAGCATCTTCTCTTCCACAATCTTTAAAGTCTTGTTTTTTTTTTGAGTTTTTTTTTTTCCTTAGAAAACACAAAGTTAAAAAGTTGAACATTAATCAGAATTATAGAGATGCCCAGCTAAAGTGGTGTCGCTTCTATCTTTCTTTATTGATGCTTAAATAAGCTCTCTTGCTAGTTTTTGGTCATAGTTTTAAAACCTATCCGGTCTAACAGGTCGATTCGAAATCTAATTAATCTGGAGCTAAAATTCGGTTGAGTTGAAAAAAAAAAAAAAAAAAACTTGATGTGATCCGGCGACCTGGCAAGACCTGATTAAAAACCCGGTTACAACCTTTTAATTTTTTTTTCTAAAACAACGTCGTTTTGATATTTTTTAAAAAATAATTGACCTGACGATCCGGTGACTTAATCAAAATCTAGAACCCAGATCTTAGACCGGGTCGAGTCCAAAACTATGTTTTTAGATCGTGAAAATTTTCTCAACCTTTAATTTTACAATTAAATATCATTGTATTCGGTTGTAATCGAATCTAATCTAACCTAAAATTCCAATTAAAATTCCTTAAATCACTTTAAATTTATTCTGAAATAATATTATTTTAATTAAAAAAACTTAAATAACTTTATTTTGGATACAAATTAAAAAGAAATTCTATAAAATTCACCAATCCCGATCAAAATGATTCAGAAAAAGCTTGGTTTGAAAATTGATTAATAACCTGATTAACTTGCTAGATTAAACTAAGTTTAATGATTATATATTTTTAAAATTTTTTATTTTAG
The DNA here is from genome assembly GCA_018804465.1 of Populus tomentosa. Classification (NCBI taxonomy): domain Eukaryota; kingdom Viridiplantae; phylum Streptophyta; class Magnoliopsida; order Malpighiales; family Salicaceae; genus Populus; species Populus tomentosa. The sequence goes on along the minus strand of CM031991.1, from coordinate 3,179,410 downwards.
TTAAGAGATCCCTTACCCTTAATTATTAACTGACCCTCTTATGACTGCATTTTATTAATTTGGCTTAAGAAATAATTAAAACTCTTTCTTAAATAAATGTATACGAATAGATTCCATTTAAACAAACATATAATATGCTACTTAGTTACAACTTTAGCATTATAAAATTTCTTCATTTACTTTCATTTTATCACTTTCATATAGAATAAATCATTTTTTTTTAGATGTGAGCTAATTTGTACACATCCAAATTAAATCAACCCTTATGATATAATTAAAAAAATTTATATGATTTTTATTTCTAACCATCCAAATTACATTTAAATCTTGGTGTGTGTGTGTGTCTATATATATATATATTTCCCTTTAATTAATTAGGGAAATGATACATTCAACAAATTAATTAGATGGAAGTTAGTTTTTAAAATACTTCTTCTTTAGAAGTTTATCAAAATAATATTTATGTATCAACTATAATTTCAAATACATATTTAAAACTTGTTTAATATTATAATAATAATTATTTTTAAAAATATTTCTCACTTGAAAATAATTGAAATAATATATTTTTTTTTATTTTTTAAGATTCTTTCAAATAAGTAAATTAAAAAAATTAAAAATAATTAATTTAAAGTAAAGAAAACAAAATTTAAAAATTATCAATTTTTTTCAAAAATATTTTTAAAATACAAAAATAATTTTTTTTAAACACATAATTAAAATATTTTTTTATTTAGAAGTTCATATCAAAATAGTATTTGTGTATGGGCGGTAATTTCAAACAATTATTTAAAACCTATTTTGATTATTTTTAAAAATACTTATCATGAAAATAATTAAAATAATAATTTTTTATTTTTTAAGATCTTTTAAATAAATACATTAAAACAATTAAAAATAATTAATTTAAAGTAAAGAAATTTTTTTAAAAAATTATCAATTTTTTAAAATATTTTTAAAATATAAAAATAATTTAATTTTTCAAGCACATAATTAATGGGGGTAATCTTGTGTTGTTATCGTTCTCGCTTCCAGTCATTGATTCCTACTGTTAGCTTCTTAATATGAGCAACCTAATTACCACGAACGATTCTCTTTGTCACCACAAATGTCTCCCATTATCATCTACGCTAACAGAAAGCTCAAGGGAATATTAAGCACAGGACAAATCTCCCCTCCATTGTCAAAAGTTACCGGTAACAAATTCCTTTGGCACCAAACACATTTATATAAAAATTATCTTTCACTTTAATTTCATCATGAAAGATAATTAGCTTTCTTTCTCTTTCAAGACTGAAGGTTACTTGCACTCTGGTTGGTACTTACATTCATTATTCAGAGATCTCGTCTTCTTTCATTTTTATCACATTCTATGGCCAGCCCACGATCTTTCTGTTGAAATTCTTGCAGATTATGATGATGATCCAGGGAAGAGAAAGGACAAGAGGTGGCGTTGGTAATGGAGGTGATGGATCAGATGAGGAAGAAGAATTGGAGGTTGAGAAACTTAGAGGGGAAAGTAAACCATCATGGAAGAGGCTATTTGGGCTGCTCATAATGGAGTCTCCGATTCGAGATGGAATCGTTTTTAGAGATGGAAGCTTCTTAGGGCAGTCTTCCGTTTCTGATGCTTATATTATCCGTCCTGACAGCTGGTAGGCACTAAGAACCTCTTTTCTTTGAGTTCTAGGCCTCTCATCATCTTATAGGGTTTAGGGCAAGTGCAGTTTTTCCTCTAGGGGTTTAGATCCATTTCATCTGGAAATGTTGCCTGATCTAATGTAAAAACTAGTTTTGGTCTTTAATCGTTCTAAATTTGATGAAATTGAGCCTTATTAAATTTTTTTTTTTTTTTATGAAATTAAATCCTTTACTTCTAATTAAAAAATGAAAGTGGAACCATATGTGTTATTTACATTTACAAATATAATCATAAAACTTCGTATGGGTGAGAGAATATAAAGAACAATAGGGAAATTAATTCAATATACTTGAAGTTGTACCTCCTCTTTGACATTAAATAAAGTTGGAGAAGATGGTATTCGTTATGTTTTAAATTATTTTTTTATTTAAAAATATTAAAACACCAAAATAATATAAATACAATAAAAAATTAAATTTTTGCCGATCTCTCTATTTGTGCCCACTCCCAAACAAACAAGGGAAAATACTATATTCATGGATAATTCTTTATGGAGGGTCTCATGTTTAGTCCTTGGATATTTTGGTATGTTTTCATTTAGGTCCCTTAAAAAGATGTTACTTGCCCCCCCAAATTTTGAAAATATGTCATAACATTCCTAAAGTCTCGTAATGTTTCAAACTTACCTCCCAACAATTTAGTCCACGCTCCCCCACTTAATCCATTCATGATTCAGAGTTGCTGCTACTTCAAGGCTTTCCATGACTGGCTGCTAGTGGGTGCATAAAGGGTTTCTAAAATCAAAATTCTGGTGTGTGTGATTGTGAAAGCAGGAGGTACACAGTATGGGTGCACTTCATACTAATATGGGCAGTCTACTCTTCCTTCTTTACACCACTGGAGTTTGGTTTCTTCAGGGGACTCCCAGAGAACCTTTTCTTGCTAGACATTGCTGGTCAGATTGCTTTCTTGATAGACATTGTGGTCCATTTCTTTGTGGCCTATCGTGCAACTCACTCTTATCGCTTGGTCTGCAGTCACAAGCTCATTGCCATTAGGTCTGTACATTTTGTACCATCTCATATTTTCTTGGTCTTGTTTTTTTGCCATGTATTGATCGGTTATTATGTATAGTTCTTATGACATGTTTTGTTTAGGTACTTGAAATCTCGGTTCTTGGTTGATTTTCTTGGCTGTCTGCCTTGGGATGCCATCTTCAAGGTATCGTTCTAGGACTTTGAAGGACCATTTCTGTTAAATCCATTTTCTTAATGTCACTTTTGCTTCATTTATAATTGTTTTACATATTGAGTATGAAATGGCAAGCTTAATCTCCTTTTTGGGTCCTGATATGGAACTATCTGGTTTAATCAGGTTTCTGGGAGAAAGGAGGCAGTGAGATATATGTTGTGGATTAGGCTAAGTCGGGCCAAAAGAGTGTCGGAATTTTTTGAGAGGTTGGAGAAAGATATCAGGATCAATTACCTTTTTACAAGAATTGTGAAACTTCTTGTTGTTGAACTCTATTGTACACATACAGCAGCCTGCATTTTTTACTATCTTGCTACTACTATGCCTCCCTCCCAGGAAGGTTACACATGGATTGGAAGCTTACAGATGGGTGACTATCACTATACACACTTCAGGGAGATTGATCTTTGGAAGCGATACATAACATCACTTTACTTTGCCATTGTTACCATGGCAACTGTCGGTAAACTTTTTTCATATGTTTGAGTTTAATAGTTTGGTGTTTGATAAAAGTCCAGATGAGTGGCAAACAGTGATTGCTCTTCAGGAAACTGTATGACTGAAATCTTGAGAAATAATGATGCTGAATCATTACTAGACAAATCCACACTTACATTAAGCCATTCATGTCATACTAATAAAGCAAATGTTTAGAGGATCAATTATCTTGCCGCGAATATAGGAACCAGCTTCTGATATATTTTGAATACAACTTGTTTCTTTTTCTTCATGATTGCCTATACCTTCCATGGTCATGAATTCTGATCCATCAACCTCAGTATGTAATTTTCACTTTAGGTGAAGCAGTTGTCTGGAATCCATCTGCTTTGAATTTGTGATCTTGATATCTGCATGATCTTTTTCTCCTTTTTTATGGATGCTCATAATTATGGGGAAGGTGAAAGTTCCTACTGAATGCTAGAAAGTTTGAGGCAGAGATTAGTTAAATTGATTTAGTCACCAGATATGTTAGGCAAGCTGATATACTGCATGGCATTGTTGAACACAGATTATATTGGATTTGTATATCGAGGTTAGGCTTTTCCATTGCAAGATGTCATGTTACATCAATAAATGATTTGCTCATTGTTGAATTTATTCTGCGCTATATTTTTCAATTTTTGCTAAAAACATGTTGTTTCCTTATTCGTTGTCATTGATTTTATGCTTTTCTTAATGTGATTCTCCCTGTTATTTGAGGATGTGTTATTCTTAACATGAGTTGCTGTATATTGCGTGATGATGAAATGCTTTCTTCTGCAGGTTATGGAGAGATACATGCAGTAAATGTCAGAGAAATGATATTTGTCATGGTTTATGTATCTTTTGACATGATTCTTGGCGCTTATCTGCTTGGTAACATGACTGCATTAATTGTAAAAGGATCAAAGACAGAAAAGTTTAGGGATAGAATGACTGACCTTATCAAATACATGAATAGAAATAATCTTGGGAAAGGCATAAGCAATGAGATCAAACGCCATCTGAGATTACAATACGATCGCAGCTATACAGAAGCATCTGTTCTGCAGGAAATCCCAGCTTCTATTCGGACAAAGGTATTGATAATAGTTAACGGCTTCAATTTTTAAGCGGATAGAATATTGTTGATGTTGAGCTTAAAATTGTATCAACTTCTTCCTATCCTGCAAATTAGTTTGGTGCAACATTACACCAAATCCAGAAGAAAGCATCCATGCTGATATCTGTTGCAACTTATTTGGCATGTCAACATTTATATCTACCTACATCGACCCTGCATGTGCTTTCTCTCTACATGAATTATATACCTCATATAAGTCAGATTCCTACATATTATTTTTAACTCTAATGGCAAAAGGAGCAAGAGGTATATGGAATAGACCTTCCCATCATCTGTTCCTTTCTCCAGTACCTGAATTTTTGTTATCTTATTTAATGTGTTGGTGTTCTATATTGGTCTATCACAGTAGCGTTCTAGATAGTTGAGTTTATGCACTGCATCTACCGATCTCGAGTAATTTTTTTCCTTTCATAGTTGGTAAATTAGATGCTTTATTCTTGTATTAGATAAGACTTCCTGCTTCAGGAATCAGTAATATATGGTGATTCTCAATCATGTGTTCTACAACACGTTTCTTTTTTGCAGATCTCACAGAAATTATATGAACCATATATTAAAGAAGTTTCTCTTTTCAAGGGTTGCTCTTTGGGATTCATTAAGCAGATAGTAAGCTTTTTCATTAAATTAAAATCTTTTGAATCCATGAATTGGATTTCATTCTATCACATTAAAGCATGGATTCATTGTAATTGTGGGAAGAGTTGTATTCATTCGTCATGTTTACCAGGCAATTCGAGTCCATGAAGAGTTTTTCCTTCCTGGAGAAGTGATTATAGAGCAGGGACAGGTAGCAGATCAGCTTTATGTAGTCTGCCACGGTGAATTGGTAACATTTCATCTTTGACCTGTCTTTCTTCTTCAATTGCATATTCCAAAGCATCACAAATGTAGCATATGTTTCTGTATATATTAAGTTGCTGCTGTGTTTTGATATGAACCATTTACCTGGCTTCGTTTGGGATTGATCTTTGTCTTCCTATATCCAAATAGAACAAAACAAACTTTATCGCCTCTTATGACTGTCTATAATACCTTTAGCTGTAAATTTGATTGCACCAACGTGGTCAACAAAGCTTAATCTAAAATTTGGCTGAGGGAATCTCTCAAATGTGCATGTGCATTCACACACACATTCAATAACAGAGAGATCAATGTTGATTTGTGTTTATCGAATTAATACTCCTACATTATTTTTATTCTGGATGATAGCACAAGTCATGGTAGAAAATACTATAAATCATATCCTGAGACCTCACCTAACAGCTTAAGGTATTGCGTTGAGATGGTTCTTTAACATGTTATGCATACTATCAAATGTATTTTAACAGATACAAGGTTATAGAAAAGTACAATTTTCTCATAAGATAATTTAAAGCAACTTTAGTCGAATATTTAAAGTTGTAATCATGCTGCAACTATCTTTCAGATGTAAAGAAAACTAGCTATATTACAATGCAACCTATATGCGTGACATATCAAGTCATGTAGACCTCTGAATAAGAATTTGCTTTGTTTGATGATACAAGCGTGCACTCTGAGTGTGTTTAAAGGACTGTATCAGTAAATCTTTTTAGTTTATGATGTCAGCGTATAGGTATGACAATGTTATCTGCAGGAGGAATTCGGAAGAGGTGAAAATGATCGAGCAGAAGAGTCTACCAAGCTTCTGCAAACCTATAGCTCATTTGGGGAAGTTTCTTTTCTTTGCAACACTCCTCAGTCTTATACAATACGAGTTCGGGAACTATGCAGGGTATTACGACTTGATAAGCAATCTTTTACAGAGATCCTTGAGATATACTTCTCTGATGGGCGAATTATCTTGAACAATCTCCTCGAGGTGAGTTTGCTTTGATATCATTGCTTCTGATCTTTCTCCTAGTTCCTTTAGACCTTCACTACATCAAACATTTGTCCTTTGTAGTTGTTGCCTAAATTTTATGTTCTTGCCGGTATAATTATGTTCTCCATTTGCTGTAATACAAGAAATGAAGCCTTTGAAATCATACTTCTTCTAGCTAGATATTATGAGCTAGAATAGGTAGTGGACTTATTTATGTCAATTTATTCAACTGCCAGGGAAAAGATACCAATCTACGGAATGAATTATTGGAGTCAGATGTTACCCTTTACATTGAAAAGTCTGAATCGGAGCTGGCTATGAGGTTGAATTGTGCTGCTTTTGATGGGGATTATTATCGACTGAGACAGTTGATTGAAGCTGGAGCAGATCCTAACAAGGCTGATTATGACAGAAGATCACCTCTGGTATGATTTCTGAAGGATGGACTGACAAGCCAGTCTTAAGATACTATTATCTGGTGGTAGACACCTTTGATTTTTATCAGATTAATTTGTCAAATATCCTTTTCCTTATAAGATATTGTTATCTCGAGACTTTGACTTTCAAAAAGGAAGAGTACTGAACTTCAACAATTGCATTATTATAACATCATTGAGTAAAAAATCTAGAGCTAAATTTGTAAGCGGTTTTTCTCAAATATGGATTTTAACTTCATTTTCTTTCTTGCAAGATAGTATGAAACTGTTTCTTGTATAGAAAATATAATATTGTTTTTCTTTCAACAGCATGTTGCTGCTTCTAAAGGAGATGTAGATATATCTCTACTGCTTATCGAACATGGAGTGGACGTCAACATTTCAGGTAAGTGTTCTACATTGTTTATTGCTGTATATATCCTCCAGAATTATGTACATATTCTCTAATCCAATCTTGAAGTTCTAAAGCAATCTAACAACACATTTTTGTTTAACCCTGTCTATCAGATAAATTTGGGAACACACCGTTGCTAGAAGCCGTCAAGGGTGGGCATGATGAAGTAGCTTCTTTACTTGTTAAAGCAGGGGCATCACTGGCAATTGATGATGCTGGTGGTTTTCTCTGTACAATTGTTGTAAAGAGGGATTTGAATCTCTTGAAAAGGGTTCTGGCCAATGGAATCAATCCAAATGCAAAAAACTTTGATTATCGAACACCTTTGCACATTGCTGCCTCGGAAGACTTGCACTCAATCGCAAGTTTACTTCTAGAAGCAGGGGCCAGCGTTTTTCCAAAGGACAGGTATGACCTGAATTGAAGGCCAGTTTGGCCAGTCACTCGAGGCTAATTTATGTTACCACTTGATGCATCGCATATGAGCTAGTTAGGGCACATATCTCACTCGAAACTCAGGTTTTGGAATAATTCACTTCTTGATATCTTTACACGAAAGGTTTTGTACAAATATATGTTTTGGTAAATTATGCTTTAGGCATTTCCTATAAGAATTTTCCATATTGACTATGGTCGCATGGACTCTATTTCCCTCTTCAAATATAGAGAACAGTAAGGAAAAGAATAATAGCAAGGCATGAGGACCTTCAATTGATCATGAGATGCATCCTACCCTTGTTGGATGAGAAGCATGGTGAAAAGTTTAAATCTGTTCCCATTCCTAAATATTAGCACACAATATTTTACTTCTCTTGAATCTGCATTTTGATCATGTGATTTCCCTCATATATCCTACGGGCTATTTCCTGTTTATAGATGGGGACACACTCCACTTGATGAAGCTCGTATTGGTGGAAATAAGGATTTGATTAAATTGCTTGAGGTTGCAAGAGCTTCTCAAATAGGTTAGTAGCGTGTCCCTTTTCTTGGTTAAATGTTTTTTTTTTTTTTTTTTTAATGGGCATCTTTCTCATCTGCATTAACTATGGTAAATCAGACATGCTTTCATTCATTGTGCCTTGCTATCCTCTGATGTTGTTATGCTTGAAGTGGTTTCTCTGGTAGACTACTGCACAGAGTCTCAAAAAACTTTTTCATTAATTACCAGTAACAGATGATATGCAAAGAATGAAATGCACAGTGTTTCCATTCCATCCATGGGACCCAAAAGAGAAGAGAAGAGAGGGAGTCGTCCTGTGGGTTCCTCAAACCATTGAAGAACTTGTCAAGGCAGCTATGGAGCAATTTCAATCTTCAGGTGGTTACCTTTTATCTGAAAACGGTGGCAAAATTCTTGATGTGAACATGATCAGTCATGACCAGAAGCTATTTTTGGTCAATGAGTGATCACAAATCCCTTCAGTCATTTCATGACTTCTTGACAAATTGTTCTGATTTCTGGGGTATATCATAACGAAGAAACATTATTATGCATATAATGTTGACGTGCAAATTTTAATCTTTGGAATCCTGAATCCATCACTGAAGAATGCAGAAGAGAAACAAAGCATTCGGCATTTGATAGTGAAATTGTTCAACTCATGTAGCCATGCTCACCTAAAAGAAAAAACTCGTATGTTGCTATTACTCTCCATTGTAATTAATCGTGTTTATGGCTTATTTGTTAAAGGCATGTTTGAGATTATAATAAGGATGATGGTTTAAATTATTTTTTATTTAAAAATATATTAAAATAATTTTTTTTTTAAAAAATTATTTTAAACACTAACATATTAATATATCAAAATGATCTAAAAATATAATAATAAAAAATATTTTAATTAAAAAAAATTTAAAATTTAAAGGAACGTGGTTTGCATTATATTTTTAAATAGGATGTAAATAGTTTACTAAGAGCTTTGCGGTGGTGGGATCAAAAGGTTTTTAACAAGTATTTTTAACATGTTTTTTAATAGATAAAAAAATGATTATAAATAAAAAATAATACATATATTTAATTAAATAAATTAAGAATTGAATGTTTTAATAAATATAAAAAAATATTAACAATAATTAAAAACTGAAAAGTTACTAATTAAAGACTGAAAGTTAAGAAATAAATAAAAAACTAAATATTTGATTTTGCATCACAAGCTATTGATATATTGTGGTTTGATAATTTTATTTTTTTAAATTAATTTTTTATTTAATTAAATAATAGTAAAAATAATTGATCATAAAAGTGATTAAATAAAATTCAAGAAAAACAATTATATTAGCTTACACAAAAAGAATGTTTGCTAACATTAGAAGAAAATCTTATAAGTTATTCCAAAACCAAATAAAAATAAAAATATATTTATTAAAAAATATCACAAACACATTTTAATTAATTTATTTTAATTAATTTCAATTAAAATTGAATCTTTGCAAGGTCGGCATACCAAATATATTTAATCAATCTATTTTAATTAATATAAATTAAAACCAAATAAAAAAGAGAGGATAAAAGTTAAAAAAGGAGCTAGTCGCCTATGCTTGGGTGGCTAGCAAACTTTGCCTATTAAAAGAAAAGGCAACACGGGCGCCCCAAGCCTCCTGATTATTTTTTTGGTTTGACTTCGTTGTTTGAAAAATTATACTTTACATCCTCATGTTTATATATATATATATAACACTTTAGATCCTTATCCTGACATGTTAACAAAATATGTATCAAATTATGTATAAAATTATTATTTTATTTTATGACTAAATAACCATTCCAATATTAAAATTATAAAATTACCATAATTATTTAATTGCCATTTTTGTGCTGGACTTTTACCAAACATGTTATGTCCACTGTATCCAGGCTTTATTCCATTTGACATTTGCTCATTTGTTTCTTCTGCTACGAGATGGGAAAGGCCATCTTCTTTGAGACACAGCAGCTGCTGGCATTTCCTTGTTATTTGAAATCCCACGAACTTTTAACATGAGATCTGGACGGATGCGACGGGCAGAAGAAAAACCTTTTTTTTTTTTTTTGTTGGGTTTTCCAGTCCTCCATCATATGATGTTAAAGTTCGAGTAAGCTATCAGAAATTGTTGAAATGTTTTGTTTTGAATGAACTGCATCATAGAACGCCAAAAGCTCAGAAGAAGAATCGCTTATTCCGGTCATTAGCAGTAACTAAATTCCTCCACACCACAGAGCTTGATTGGGCTGAAGCAGGTCTCCAAGTTTGGAAGCAGGGGTACAACATGCTAAATCTACTGATACACTGGACAAAATTAAATTACCTCCACCTTGATTATAATTTTAACTTGAAGTTTGAACTTTGAAGACTCTTACGACGAATGAACGCAAGAAATCACGGCTTGGGAATGGGTTTCTTGTTTTTGATGCAGCAATTACAGTGGAATTGAACTTTCTGGTTCTATTTTTTCAGGGTTGGGAGTAGAAACAACATGAAGGGCGGCAACAACAACAATGCTTGCGAGTGGGATTTTTTGATTGACTGAAACAACTTCATGAATTCCCAACAAAACCCCAAATTTTGATTTTGAATGCTAATTTCTAGAAATTGCCCAGAAAATTTCTTTGTTTTTCAAGACTATGCCACACAAGAAGAGACAAATTGATTTGTCTTGAGAGAAAATATTGCAGACAGAAAAGAAGTTTCTGATAGAAAGAGAGTGGGTTAAATGACGACAAAATGAAAAAACCAATCAATCTATAGGTGGTTTGATGAAATCTTCTTTTTAGTTTAATTTTGTATTTTAAAATCAATTTAAGTTTTTGTTTTTTGGATTGGGAGATAATTTCTTGGACTACTATGGTGTTTTAAAATGAAAATGACTTAACAATTAGATTTTAAAATTGAAAAATCATTACCTTAATTTTCCAACCACTGCATAATTATTGGATTCTTGGCTTATGGACGAAGCATCTTCTGGTCTTGAAAACAAAAGGACAAACAACTTTGTTGTCCGTTAAATTTGAAAAAGAAAACAAAATTTAAGGCCCAGATACCCCCATGTATTCTTAGATTAATTAAAAATGTTTTTAGATATTCTCAATTATCTGACGTGTGATTCATTATAAACTAATTTTTTTTATTTAGAACAAAAAAAGAAAATGTATGATTTTGCAAAAATATTTTTGATTAAAAAATTATAATCATAAATTGAAAAGCTTATGAATATATTTAGTTAAATAAATTAAAAGAAATTTATACCAATAAATACAAATAAAAAGTGTTAAAACATCTATTAGACCCGTTTTATTATGAATTAAATATTGTTTTCTAACGCAAAAAATTATCTAGGCGTTATTAACATGTTTTTTTTACATCATGTATAAAATATAACTGTAAATCAAAAAATTAATACTCACATATAAATAAAATAAAGTAAGGATGATATATGCTAATAAAAATATGTAGAATTTTAAGTTAATTTTTAATATAGTAGAAATATAAGACAATGCTGCAAGAGTGTATTTTACTGTATTGTAATTTTCTTAATCAAGAAATGTAAAAATATTATTTACACAAAACAAAATAAATCTTAAAATGTATGAGTCAATAAATTTAAAAAGAGATAAAATTATAAAATAAAAAGATTTTCATTCCCATAAAAGTAAGATATAGATAAATATGATATTTAATCTTTATATATATATAATCTTAAACGTTATTGTATTTTTATTAAGAATAAATAATTTTTATTTTTAATAATAATTTTTATTTATATAAAACATAAAAAAATATAGATGAATTAAAATAATTTCTTTAAATAATAAAGATATAAAAATTAAAATTAAAAATTTATTTTAAAAAATAAATATTAAAAGTAAATAAAACAAAAGGTCAAACAGTAAACCAGGTCCACCCGTCTGCCTCTCTGACAAAATAAAAATAAAAAATAAAAAATAAAAATAAGGGGCTTTTATCTGATAGATGCAAACACGTTCTGGAATATGTGGTCCTCTTGTCCACCTATGTTATTTAAAGAGCTGAATTTTATAGGAAAACGATCTAAATGCTGGCTTCGACTCTCGAATGGCCCAATAATCTGAAAGCTCAACAACTGCAGCTTGGCTTGCGGGAAGTGGGGCCTGTCTCCCGACCAGCCGGTCGGTCCTCAATTTTAGGGCTAGTTGGCTACTCTTGTTTTTTCTTCTTCTTCTTCTTCTTCTTCTTCCTAGGTATATGACTTTCCTCTTAATAAAAACTTTATGTTGATTTTATCAAGATATACTAATGTGTAGATTCAGCATAACATCCATTAATTTGAAAACATAGGACTTCCTCGCGTAACCAACAACCTACCCGAGATGTTTTTTTGAACAAGGACATGAAAATACCCTTTTAACGAAACTATAATGATTTTTTTTTCATAATATATTAACTCATATATTTCATATAACACATGTAAAGAAGCATAGTTATTAAAAATAAAGTCTAATGTATAATTTAAAATTTAATTCGAGTTGAGTTTTAAATTGAGGTATAAATATACTGATAAGCTAAAATTCAGCTAACTTAATTAAATTTTGTTTATATTATTTGACATATTTAATTTTAAAAATATTTTAAAAAAATAAAAATAAAACAAAGCCATTTTTGACTAAGATTATTGACCTTACAATTGTAAATCCAAATGTTGATCCAATAACTTAATCTTTTTAACGTTATTAGTTGGATGCCGCCGGAGTTGATAGCTATTTACGTTACGTGGTACCGTGAGATCTCCACAATAGACTTAGCATAAATACTAGAAGCTGTCATCTAGTGGCATTTACTCAATCATTTTTTTACCTGTCGGTGGATTTCACAGGTTTTAATATGCTCCGACCAGCCGGGAATCAATGCATATCAACAAGAACACGTCGATAACTCGCCTCTCAAGCAATATAATAAACCCTATCATAATTAAATCCTCCATTAACTCCCTCGTGAAAGGATGGACAGCTCCCAATATTCATGGCAAATTAACGTTACATGGACACCAAACGCCCATTGCAACAGTCAAACTCGATCGACAGCTGAATTATGAAAGAATAGTTTGACTTTAAAGGTTAGTTAAACTTCTGAAATAGAATGGGTCGACGACAATCCCATGTTCTTAAGTTTTCTCTTTTCTTCTCCTAACCATTTTCCATGCATTGAACCCGAAGATTCAGATCAGAAATTCTGATCAGAAACTGTGTGACTTGAAATACTATAACAATATGATGACTGTTTTTGGTTGAATCACGGCCAATTATTAGTTTTGTAGTTTAAAAGTTATTACATTCCCATCCTAAATTAAGAATTAAATATAGAAAAATTAAGGGTTCTTTGAGATTAATTTTCTATTCAACTATAATTTATTTAAATTATATTATTTGAATAAATTTCTAAAAATTCCCCACATAAATGAAAATTGTCTTACTAATTTGAAAACAACTTGAAAATTTGTTAAGAGATATTAATTTGATAGATTACTACATCAAGATAGGTAGCTTTCGAATTTAAATCTTTCTTAGTGAAATACTATCGGATTTACTCGGTTAAATAGTAAACATTATATCTTGAACTATATATTAAGCTTTTTGCGTAAACCAAGAAAATAATACTTATATAGTTCTCTACCTCGAGATTTCTTTGGTTTTCAATGTTGTGTTTGTTTTAGCCCTTAACTACTCTTGGATTTATGCTTTAGAGAATTCATATTTTATCAAAATTCTTAAAGAAACGATTATATTTCTAACTCATATAGGTGATCTTTGAATAAGATTATTTTGCTATACTTCGTGTATTGCCAAGATATAAAAATCATTAAGAACTTAACTCACAATTTATCACGTTGCAACTAACACTTATTTCATCATAGGAATAATATAATAATTTTTTAGTGCTACTAATAATGTTATACGACTTAGTTTTTTATTTGAATCTAAATATTAGGATGTCTAATCAAGGAGGTGTGGTTACCATTATTATACTCTTTCATCTTTTAAAGGCTTTAAATCCATTCTTTTCGATGGATTATACACAAGCTCTCTAGATAAACTTTTAGTTAGCGGATTTATAAACTTTTCTTTGATTTTACATAGTCAATGGAATTAATTTCATTCTAGAGCAAGTGTTTAACGATATTATATTTATGGCGTATATGTCTAGACTTATCATTATACATACTATTTTGTGCTCTTCTAATTGCTAATTGACTATCACAATATTTAGGTACTTGTTCCAAACTATATAATGATTTGACAAGTTTATAAAAAAAAAATTTATTTGCCATTTGACAATAAACCTCTCAATTTGTTTCATGTAAACCTCTTCATCAAGGTCACCATTTAAAAAATTATTTTTACATCTATTTGATGTATTTCAAGTTTGTCGATAGCTACAATGGCTATTAATGTGTGTATGAAAGTTATTATTGACACATGTTACTATGTTAAAATAATTTATACCTTTTTCTTATCTAAAATCTGTAACAACAAGTCTAGCTTTAAATTTATCAATAGTGCCATCAACTGGATTATGTTTTGGTCTTTTTTGGTTTTTACTCATTCTAAGCTTAAATTCATCATCTTCTGATTGATGATAATCACTTGAGTTAGACTCAATTATTTTTTTTAAATGAATGATTTCTTGTGCTTTCTTTTTGAAAATACATCTTCAAAAAATATAGCATTTTTTGATTTCATAATAGTATTAGGATGAATATCCTTAATGCTTGACTTGTGTACAAGAAATCAATATGCACTACTATTATATTCATATTCAATAAATACATAATCCAGTCTTAGGTCATATCCTGACCTTTGTAAGATACTTCCACACTTTGAAGTGTTTATAAGTTTTGAGGTGCTTTTGAACTATTAACATCTCATTCATTATTTCTTTTGATGTTTGGTTCTTACACTTCGCAACACTATTTTGTTATGGTTAATAAAGAGTAATAATTTGGTGGATAATATTATTTCAAGAACAAAATTCACCAAATAGTGCCTCATATTTTCCATCTCTATCACTTCTTATTACTTTTATCTTCTTATTAAGTTGATTTTCAACTTCATTCTTATAATATTTAAACATTTCAAGAGCTTTATCTTTTCTTCTTGGCAAATAAATATAATAATATCTTGTGCAATCATCTATAAAAGTAATATAATACATTTTCCCATCTCTAGTTTGCATGAATTTTAAATCATCAATATTTGAGTGAATTAAGTCTAGAGGTTCACTACTTTTAATTATTTGAAAAGAAGATTTTGTGAATTTTAATTCTACAAAAAATCCACACTCATGGTTTTTATAAAAAAATCATACTTGGTAATAATTCATGGTTTATTAATCCTTGTATAAAATTATAATTCACATGACCTGGTTTGTCATGCCACACATCATAAGATTTAAGTAAATATGAAGAATAGACAATCTTCTTGTTATTCTTATCATTGGTTACAATGACCATTACTTTCATTTTAAAGAGGTCATCACAAAATGCCTCTTTTCTACAAACATATCATTCTTAGAAAGTATAAATTTATCACTCTAAAAAATTATTTTAAAACTATTTTGCTCGGCAATGAACTAAATACTAAGTTTCCTAATATAAGTAACATGTAGTATACTATTGAGGGTTGGAAGATTTCCAAAGTTCATTTTCAATATGATCTTTTTAACGCCTAATACCTTTAAGGTTGATGAGTTTCTCAAGTAAAGGTTCTCACCATCTCCTTTTTTATAAGTAAAAAACATCATCTTCTCAACATATACATGTCTTGTAGCACCAATGTCAACCCATCATTATTTAGGATTGTTGATTAGACTGACTTAAAAAACAACACAAGACAAGTTTATTTTTTAAACATTATTAGTAAGGTGATCAACCTCAGTGATATTATCTTGAGTAATCCTTTTTTTAGAGTTTCCTTATTGACCCTTATTTCTGCAATTTTTAGCTAGATACCTAGTCTTGTTACAAATAAAACACTTGTTATTGAACTTTTTAACATTTTCTTTTCTTTTTACAAAAAGCTTATTCTTTTGATTTTATTGTGGTACTTCACCACTTGTTCAATAACACTTATTTTTAAGACATCAGAAGAGTTGACTTTCTTTTTCAAATAACTTATTATCCTCCTATATCTTCAACCTTGAAATGAGGTCTTCAATTCCTATATCTTTGCGCACTTATGCTTAAAATAGTTCTTGAAGTCTTTCTAAGATGATGATAATTTGTCAATGACTGTGGCCACTTGGAAAGACTTACTTAGAGACATACTTTTAACATGTATATCATGTAATAATAGTTGAAACCCTTGAACTTGACTCATTACGGTTCTTGAATCAACCATCTTAAAATCTAGAAATTTACCAACTATAAATTTCTTTATACCAATATCCTTAGGTTTGTGTTTTTTTGTCTAAAGCTTACCATAATGCTTTTGCATTCTTGATTAACTATACACATCCTAAAGTTTATTATCTAACTCATTCAAGATGCAGTTCTTTCACTTGAAATTAGTTGATTTCATACATCCACAACCATTATAGTAGTAGGGTCAATTTTTTTTCTAATGTTCTTAGCACTTTTCGATCAAGAATTTTACCAAATTTAAGGTGGTAATACAGAATAACATTTTTTTTTATTTTCATCTCTTTAAGTTCAATCCATTAAACTTTTCATATTTCTCACCATACACCATAAAAGGTGATGATGGATTCCTCACTACCAAAGTTGTACTTGCCAAAACAATATTGGTTGGCATACCTAAATCTTGAATAGAAAAAGTAGAATACATGATATAATATATAGAAAAAAAATAGCCAATAATATTTATAAATAAATATTTTAGTTCCATAATAAGAAAAAAATAAAAAAAATTGTAACAAATCAACTTAATAAATAAAAATAATTAAACTATACATCCATTTTCTTTCTTAGGCTACTAAGTTGAACCCTGTTTTGTTCAATATGATTTTTTCAGTTATCACTATTTCACATGTGAACTGTGTCGTGTACACAAATAGTATTATATGAATAATATTTTTATTAAGTAAGTTCTTAGAAAAGATTGGAGAGGTCACAATAATTTTTAAAACCTCATCTCTTTAGATATAACTTTCTAGATTGAATCTATTCACACACTAATTTTTTGTATATATGAACAATAACAACATGTACACAAACACAGCTGACCAGATAAATTTGATGCCAAACTTAGAGAGTTTAAGCAAGATAAACAAGAAGCATGATCGTACCAACAAGGTAGCATAAACTATTATAATTAAACCAATCAATGATTCATTTTCTGAGAAATATAAATCAATAAGATATTTGACATACATCAAACCATTCAAATTGCATAAAAAATAATTTTAGAAGATAAAGTATAACTTTAAAACAAAGATATATAACAACCTTCAAAAATTAAACAAAAGAGAAAAAAATCATAACAAAACAAGAGTTTCTAGATTAAAACATATAGAATTAAAATTAAATCTATATGTGAGGATTTAATAACTCAAAAAAGTTAAGCTATAACTTAAAATTTAAAGATGCTAAAAACCTTTTTCATAATTAATCTATATTATTACTATAGTTTTTTTCCAAGATAAACTAATAAAATCCTAATATATAAATAAAGCCTTAATATTGTAAATAAAAGTTTGTAAATATATATTAGACTAATGAGCTAAGATGTTGAGTTTATCTTCATAAAGACATGCTAAACAAAAGATATCAAATAAAAGCCAAAAATTTATACATGTTTAAAATTATAAGCATGTAAAATCATAACTAATGGCAAATACATGCTTTCAACAAAAATAATAACAAAATTCTAGCATGCATACTAAGCATATAATCAAACTCGAAATTTATATTAATTCAAAGTTCTAGCATGCATGCTAGTAATAAAAAAAATTTATGATTAAATTAAAATAAAGGAGAGTAATTACTCGTTGAATTACTTTAAAGTAATGAACTTTTGTTGTTGTCAATAATGAATTATTTATCCTTAAAATTTTATTGTTCCTCACTTATATAATTAATATGTTTGCAATACGCCTCATAAAATTTTAATATCACCATCTTAGTTTAGATATACTTCTAAACAAGGTGTTTGGAACTCAATATCATTATAAGGATCCAAAACTCTTCCATCACCTCTATTTTTATAGTGAATTTTAAAAGTTAAAATGTAGAAGAATTAATTTTCACTATTATCAATATTTGATTAACCACCGTAATTCAATAATTAAATTTAGAAAAATCAAGACTTTCTGGTAGGAAAATCAAGAGTTTTTTAAAATTAATTTCTCATTTATCCATAATTTATTTTAATCATATTAATTAAATACATTTCCAACATATACCATAGTAAAAAGTAATGTGATGTAAACTGTTTCAATTGTTAATTAAGTACTCGAAATGCTGCATTCATCTGTACCTAATGTTTGTTGGAAAAGGTTATGATTGATAAAATATTGAAACTCAATATCATTATTTGTTAATTTGACATGGGAAGACGAGGCGCTTAATTTATCATAATAATATACGCTTAAGGTCATCGTTATCACAACATGGATCATCAATGGTGCTAGCTATGCAGCAAGGTTTGGCTGCTTACTCAGGATATTCATAAACTAATCTAGGTTCTATTTGTTTTTTAGGTATTGAACAGATAGTATAATGCATTGCTTATCTGGATTCAGATAGGTAAGATTCGTTTTACTAGTATAAAAGGAAGAGTGTGGTTTATTTTTCTATTGCATTGCAGCCAGAGAGATCACACTCAGAATCATATACTTCTTCGAAGGAATTGGGCTGAGAATTGTTTGTAGTTCACTCTAGGTCTAAGATTAATATGAAGACTGCTTTTCTTTTTGCTTGTGTAGCAGTCTTGACAGTTGTTGGCGTTTGTCAGGCTGGTGATTTGAGGAAGAACTTCTACAGGACCTCTTGCCCTGCAGCTGAGAGCATCGTCAAAAATATCACTGAAACACGTGTTGCAAGCAACCCCAACTTACCTGCAAAGTTGCTGAGAATGCATTTTCATGACTGCTTCGTAAGGGTAAGCAATGCTTAAATATTCTTTCTGCTGCTAGAAAAATAGCTTCTGTAGCTTTGTCCATGCGTGGATATTGCATGCTTGAAAATAAAAGAAGAATGCCATGTAGGATCGCCACATTTTGTAATTCTAATGCATATATCTAGCTAACTCGGAATTAAACTCCTGCAGGGTTGCGATGGCTCCGTTTTAATAAACTCGACAGCAAATAGCACAGCGGAGAAGGGGGCAGTTCCAAATCTATCTCTGGCAGGCTTCGATGTTATTGATGAGATAAAAACGGAGCTAGAGAACAGATGTGCCGGAAAAGTATCCTGTGCTGACATTTTGGCCTTGGCTGCCAGGGATGCGGTCTCAGTCCAGGTAAATATTATCGCAAATAAACATTCTTAATCTCAACCCTAATGATCATGCATGTAATCACAGCGAACATATTCGATTCTTCCTGCAGTTCAAAAAACCAATATGGGAAGTGCTTACTGGTAGAAGAGATGGTAATGTGTCACTAGCTTCGGAGGTCCTGGCAAACATTCCTTCCCCGTTCTTAAACTTTTCCAGCCTCGTTCAAAGCTTCAAGAGCAAGGGCCTAACTGTTCATGATCTCGTTGTACTATCAGGTATACATACATATTATACTCAAGAAAGTAATGGCACATTCTTCTCAAGGGTTATATAATTGAGCAGAAACTCTTATCACTCTTGAATCATACTGTATGTAGGTGCACATACCATTGGTGTTGGCCACTGCAACCTGTTCAGCAACCGGCTCTACAACTTCTCAGGAAAAGGAGACCAGGATCCTTCTTTGAACTCAACATACGCTGCTTTCTTAAAGACCAAATGCCAAAGTCTTAGCGACAGAACCACCACAGTAGAGATGGACCCTGGCAGCTCTCAGAACTTCGATGCTTCTTACTTTGTTATCCTTCAACAGCAAAAGGGTCTCTTCCAATCTGACGCAGCCCTTCTAACAGACAAAACTTCGAAAAAGATTGTTGGAGAGTTGCTTGAATTAACTGATTTTCTCAAAGAATTCTCCCAGTCAATGAAAAGAATGGGAGCAATTGGGGTTCTTGCGGGCAACTCAGGGGAGATCAGAAAGAAGTGCGGCGTTATCAATTCCTGAAGCCATTTTCTTTTTGTTTAGTTTGTGTTTTTCATGTTCTAGCACTCCTTTTGATTATGGCATTAATTAATAAGCTTGTCGCTTAATTAGTCGTAATGATCCTTCTATTTATCAGTCGGCGATGTTTTATAATTTGTTTTATGAAAGTAAAATAAATAATAAAGGTGATCAGATTCAAATACCTTTCAATTGTAGCAAATTAAGGCATTGAAAAAAATACCTACTTTTTATATATAATTATTAGTATGCCAGGATGTAGTGCCCTGCCTGCCATTTGAATTTTTTTTTTTTCTCGCAACTAACCCATTTGACTAGCTAATTTTCAGAGCTTCTTCCATCACTTTAAACATCTAAATTCCAAATTTGTTAATTATAATAATACATTCCCCGCAGTATCATCAGTACATATGAGGAGTATGATTCAATGGACTGATATCATCAGCACATATGAAGAGTGTGATTCACTTAAAAGAACATTATCAAAACCTATAGTAAGTGGGAAAAATACCATAGCATAACAGAGTGTAGATTATAATAGTGAATTGATGATTTTTTTCTTCAAAAAATCAACCCAGAGGATAAAAATAACAGATAAAATGGTTTCTTCCATGTAATCTATTTGTTATTTTAATTTTCATTTTTAATTTTATTTTTTGATTTTCAATTTATTGAAATTTGGACTCGTGTTTTTTTCATATTTGGTGCTTCCTATTAAATGGTCTGAATCACGAGTTTTATAAGCTAATATGAGTTTATATCATTTTTTTTAACTTTTTTTTATTTCATTACTCAAAGTTGATTTTTTTTTTAAAAAATATGCTTCTTAATTTACTTTATTTTTTTTATAGAGTTATCTTAATTTCATGACATGGCTCATAAGTTTGACAAGTTAATCTTGGTGAGCTCATATTTTTTTTTGGTTTTAAATTATTGTTTTTTCTTATGAATTCTTTGTATGACTAATTTTTTTTAATTTTATTCTTTAATATTTGATTTATTGATAATTGAATTTCATAACTTTTCTGTTTCCGATCAAATTATGGTTTGGACTTGTTTAACAGGCTAGAAAAGGTTGGCATTAATTTTTTCTTGGACTTGTTTTTTTCCATCTCATAATTTAACATTGATTTTTTAAAAAATTAGGTTTCATGATTTTTTTTATTTTTTATTTTATCGGGTTATCTCGGTCTTATAAAATAACCCGTGAGTTTGGTATGTTAACTTAGAAGGGCTTAAACATTTTTTTTCTTACAATTGCTATTTTCTCATCTTTTTATATATATATTTTTTAATTTTATTATTTAATATTTAATTAGTTAAAAATTAGACTTCAAGATTTTTTTAAATTTATTAATTCGAGTCAATAACTCAAGTCATGAGCTTAATGGGTTAATATGAATTTGCATCTTTCTTTCTTTTTTTTGTTTTTTTTTTTTTTTTAATTTTTATCATTTAATATTATTATTTTTTTTTTAAATACAATTGTGTTAACTAAGAATAATTTTTTAAAAAACACACATAACTAGCATACAATAAACTAAGTGACATGTTATTTGTAGTTGGATAAAAATATTATTATTATTATTATATTTTAAAAAATATCGTTATTATCATGGTTGATGATTGGGACTATAGTGAAGATAATTAAAAAAAAAGAAGGAAAATCTAATTCTCAATCTGATTTTTAATCCTATCTACCTCCATGAAAATGAAACCATATCCAGCGTTTATTTTCATTTCCATAATCCATTCTCATTTTTACCTTATTCTATTTTAACTAAATACATATAAAATAAAAATAAATGTTTTTTTTTCAGATTCATTATTTTCATTTATTGTCACCAAAAACTCCATCCATAATTCTTAAATTATTGCTATTTATAAATTGTGAAGTAATTAAAAAACTCGTGCTCCCCACCTGGCAACTCTGGTTCTCTCATCGCAATCCAACGGCCCAAAACGCAAATCACAAAAGACATTGGAAAAAGAAGAAGAAGAAAGAACCAAAAAACTTGGTTGTTAAGGAAAATCAGAGAAAAAGCAGGGAAAGAAAATCGAAGACAAAAGAAAATGGCGTTGCAATGGATGATACTGACATACCTAGTGGCAGCAGAGGCAGTAATAGCGGTACTCTTAACACTACCGTCGCCAAAGCTATTGAAGTACCGATTAGTTTCTCTCATCTCTCTCCTTCTCCAGCCGGCTCTCTTTGTTGTCCCTTTTGCCGGATTCCAGCTCCTGGGTTTGTTTTTCTCTTCTTTTATTTTTGCTCCTTTTGTTCTCTTTTGGGCTTTAGAAATTCTGGGTTTGATTTTGTTCTTCTTGTGAACAGATATATATTGGAAAATGGAGCATCGATTGATGTGCACTGGTGAGACCTGCACCGCTGCTGAAAGAGATCGTTATGAGAAATCTGTAAGTTGATTTCATCTGATTTGCTGATTTGTTCTCCTTTTTTTTTCTTTTTTTTTGCTGTGTAAGAGATTTGTTATTGGTTTTTGGCGATTTTTAATTATTACTAAGCGTTATCGAAGAAACGTTGGATTCCTTCACAGAAATTAAATAAAATTAATTGAAACTGGGATTAGGGTCCGGAAAAATTACATTTTTATTCTCCTTATATATATATATATATATATATATATATAGAGAGAGAGAGAGAGAGAGAGAGGCTGTCGTGATTTGTTTTGTAATCTTAAAGGGGTGGCAACTTGCTAAGAATCTGATGGGATCTTTGTTGGCCAGGGATGTAGTGTTTTATGTTATGGTTATGAAATGTTGAGGTGTGATTTTGTTTTGCTTATTGCGTTCTTGAAGCGTTGTTGGATGCTATTCATGACCCTTGTTATTGCCTCTGAAGTTTTGTGTATATGCAAGCTTACCCCATTGGGTCCTTTGCTGATATTTCATTGTAACCTCACTTGAGCAGTTAACTGAGTCATTAAAAGACATGCTAAATTATCAAAACAGAAGAAAAGGTGTTATTGGGATAAAAAGTGGTTTAGTTGTTTGTTGTTTGTATATGTAAAGCGTTTTGCTTGAATTTAGATTATTACTTCTAGCACCATGAATGTCCAAACAGCATGATTGTCATTAACCTGTTTGAAAGGTGGGAAATTGAAGAGGTGAGGTTCTAATGTGAAACATTGAATGCAAAAAAGAGGTATTCCCTGGGAATATGTCTGCAGTTGGTAGATGCCACTGGATCTGGAAGGGCAGAATTGAGCCAGTAATCTCTCTTATTCAGGACTCCCTGGATGTGAGTCCGGGGGTGAGGAGCAGGGTTACAGTTATTGCAGTTTTATTTAGTTTGCATTAACACATAACAAGAAGCTAGATTCTGCATGAGTATTGCTGTCGATGCAGTTAGTTTAAGAAGAAATGACTCCATTAATAACAACTAGCTCCTTACACAATGATAATTATTCCGTTTCCAGTAGATTCTGTTCTGTAGATGCTGGATTTTCAGTTCCACAATAACATATGAACTTCTGTTGCATGCTCCAATATTTTAGCAAGTTATCAATTCCATGTAAGCATAGCAAGTAATGCACACGCTAGCAGGTACCTGTAAAACATGCACACAACTGCATCACCTCTCTGAGTAGTGGCATATACCTAATTTTTGAATTTCTGGTGGATTGCTAAATTAAATATAAAAAAAACTCAAGATTTATACCCCATAATTATTTTTCAAAAGAATATGCTAGTAGTTATGTCCATTACTTCTGTTAGACATGAACAAATGTATAAGAACAAATCATATAATATCTTACAGCTGTTGTAATGTTTGTTGTGCATGGAGATGCTTCCCTTTTTAACTGTCGAAAATCACTTGAAGCTGAAATTTCTAGTATGAAGATTGATCATTTGAAATGGAATGAGTAAACAAACGCAATCTCCAGTCCCTGACTAGAACCGTGTCTCATAAATTTACTTAGATTGATAGATTAAGCACTGGGAGGTATATTACGTTGCATAGTCTGAAAACTACCAGTTCAAGCAGGGAAATGCATCTCATGAGGCTATATGTTAGAAGAATGTATTAGAATTAAAGTTGTAAACTGCTATTGTTTATTATCATTAGAATCTACACAAACTTACCATTGAAGTCTGCTGTGCAGATCTACAAAGCTCAAAGGAATGTCATTCTTTGCATTTCAGCATGCCTTCTCTACTGGTATATGTCTGGTTTGGAAGCTTTTGAAAATGCTTGATTTATTTATTTGCAATTCTGCCACGTGCCATTATATACTTATATGTGCCTGCAGGTGTGTTTATCGTGTATGCAAATTTTACAAGGAGATTCAGAGCTTGGAGGAAGTAGAGAAGAGGTACAAGGACCAGTAGTCTTTCCTCACCTATCCCCATTTCATAACTAGGGGCTGAGAACTAGTAGTGCTGTGTTTTGTATTGAATATGGACATTACGACTAGATATGTTGTCATGTTACAAATACGAGTATCATGTATTTGCATGTTTATCTTCTGTGCTTGTGGCCTGTATTTCTCCTTTTATTAGGCTGTTGCATTTTTCTCATACCTATGGAGAGTACAGTATGAACACTGCTGTTTGGAAAACTGAACTTTGCTATTTTCAATATTATTTTTGTTTTAATCTACCAGACATGTGTTCTTTTTTTGTTTTACATTCTCCTATTGTCTAGTCAGGCAAATGAGTTCCTCCTCTTCTTCCTCTGCTTTTGGAAAAGTTCGACACCTTCGAAACCCCCCGCCCCCGCCCCACCCTGGAAAAAAAAGAAAACAGATAAGAAAAGCTTGATGACTTGAAGTTTATGTGAGTTAGTTGGGTAAACACTCTCTGTGTGGCATTAAGCAGCTGTAATGCAGGTGTTATTGTTCTATTTAAGTGTTCTGCTGGATAAGTCTGTCTCTAGATTCTAAATTCCTAATCAACATGAATATGGAATGAATCATAGAGTGCATACTAGGAAGTTTATAGGACTGCTCTACGGATCAAATAACAAAATATGTTTGTCATTGTAACACGGTTGAGTCTGTTTGATATGTATGTTGTTTTGTTTTTTAAAATAATATATATTTTTTATTTATTAAAATTTAGTTTTTATATCAATATATTAAAATGATTGAAAAATATTTAAAAAATATATATAAAAAATTAAATTTTATGTAAATAACGTTTTGAATGCCCCCAAAACATCCTCTAATTTACTTGATGAGTTTATGAGTTCAGGACTGTTTTTAAGGGGAACTTGGAGTTGTCAAATTAGCAATTGCATGAATTTTAAGAAGTCTTGGAACAATGATTATGAAGAAGCAATGCCAGTGAACAGTGCCAAGGTCATTTAATTTTTTTGAAATGTCAGTTATATTTTATAATTTCAAGAAATGACCAAATGGTAATATATCAAATAAAAACCAAATGTTATGATTTTAAATTAATATGTTATTTTCCATTTAGTCTACATAAACAAGCTTACACCTAGAAATTATTTTGTAATATGAACCCATCATTTTAATTGTTACATAAACAAGCTTATACCTTCACATTTGAGAAAACAAAACAAAAAAGTTGTTTGAATCAATAAGTTTATTAATGAATTATGTTGGTTACTAACATTGATAATAAGTTTATTAATGAATTATGTTGGTTATTAACATTGTTAATCCAATTATTATGTATCATGATAATAATAAAGTCATTACATAAGTAAATGAATCAAAGTCTCATTAATAATCTAAACAAGTACTTAAACAATTCTATTTGATTTTATAAATTAATGAAATGAAAGATGTAAAGATAGAACGATCATCAATCAAAGAGAATTTAGAAGATCTTCTTACTAAGTCATTATTTATGTTGAAACATTAATGTTACATAAAGCAATATGATATTAGATACATGATTGATTGATTTTAATGCAATTGGGAGATTATTAAATTAATATGTCATGTAATCAATCGGTTGATTATATGTGATATTATTATATTAATATAAATATATATTTATTATTAATAAAAATTTAATTTATCTTTAATATTCATGTCGCACCCGACATCGCGGCGGCCCTAAAAATAATTTCTCTTGAATTATGTATGGAAAAAGAACAGATTTCTAACATCCGGTTCTTTTAGGAAAAAACGTCTTGTTTAAGGAGTCGCCACCTAGTATTATGGTCACTAGGAACCCTAACTGGTCAACAAAGATTCTATGACTCGGGATTGATTACGTAAAAGGAAAGATATTATCACCCCTTAAACGTTCTGCCTAAGACAGACTGCATTGTTGGTTTTGTCTTAAATTGCTAAATATTTATTAATTTATGCTGTGATGATTTGTTTATAATATTCCTGACTTTGGCGCCAGTGAATATTCGAGCTCGAATAATTCCAACTCTGGCGTTGGTAAAAATTCGTAGCTACAAAAAAATTAGATCAATATTTTTTTATTCTCTACTCTAGCGCCAGTGAATAAATAAATAAAAATAAATTTATTTTTACGCATGCACATAGTTTTTATTTTTCTAACTAAACAAAATAAAAATACAACGAATAAAAATAATATAAATTTAAACCGGTATTTTTATTCCTGACTCTGGCGTCAGTGAATAAACCAATAAATTTACATTATTTTTATTCATGCATACATATTTTTTTTTTTTTATTTATTTTTCTGTTTTTTTTTTTTTTATTTTTTTTTATTTTTTTTGGGCTAGGTCTAGCTGAGCCCACATGGGCTGGGCTGAGCAACACGCGTGGATTAATCCACGCGTGTTGCTGCACTGTGCAAGTGAATTAAAATTCACTTGCACAGTCCAACGCTAATTAATTAAAGAAATGCAAGAGGAAAAGGTTACTTACCTAGTCTGCTGGAGGCGGTGAGAACGATGGTGAAGCTCCTCTCTTCAAGCTTCCTTCCTGCTCCTTGCTCTTTCTTTTTCTGTTGTTCTGTTTCTGTTTCTCTTGTTGTTTTCTGTTCTCTCTGCTCTGTATGTTCTTTATTTTCTGCCGTTCGTGGCTCCTTCTTTGTCTCCCCTGTTCTTTGTGGTTCTGTGATCCCCTGTCTCCTCCTCTCTACCTCCGTTCTCAAAGAAAGAAAGAAACGCTGTGGTTCCTGTTCCTGGCAGTTGCAGAAGATGATGACAGTGTAGAAGGGCTATACCACCAACACTGCTCCTTGGTTCTCCCCCCAGTTTCTGCGTGATATTTCTCTGGATCTATACTCTGTTTTTATTCCCCCCTTTCAGTCCCCCTGGGTTTTTTCCTCTCCCTCTCTTTCGGTTCTGCTCCCTTTTTTTTCCTGGGTATTTTTCGCCTCTGTTCGGGGTTCTTTTTTTTTCTTCCCCCCCGGTTCTGTGTTTCTCCCCCTTTTTTTTTCGTCCTGTGATTCCTTGTTTTCTCCGGCTTTATAGCCACAGCATTCACCGTTACCAGGTAATCAATTGACTGTTATTGCAGGAGTAATGGTGGCGGCCGGCAGCTGAAGAGTTTGAAGAAGATGAACAGTGCTGAGAAACGACACTGTTTAATGGTTATTTTCATTTTGGCCCTTGAATTTTTAAAAGTTTTGTAATTAAGCCCCTGGGTAAATTGTAATTGGACCCCTGCATTTCGGCGCCATTTTCAAAATGGTATTTGGATTTTAATTTTTGCAATTTGGACCCCAATTAAACTCCAAACTTTGATATTTCTTCAAATAAGTCCCTGATTTCATTAATTTAATTAAATCCAAGTCCAATTAAGTATTAAAACTTATCAATTCTCCAATTAAATCCTTAATTGGATTAATTAAATTAATTACAAGCTTAATTAAGTCTCAAAACTTATTAATTCTCCAATTAAATCCTTGACTGGATGAATTAAATTAATTTCAAGCTTAATTTTATCAATTCTCCAATTAAACCCTTAATTAAACAAATTAATTCCAAACTTAATTAGATTAATTCCAAAGTTTAATTAAACCCCAAAACTTCCATTCATATTGCCCTTAACCCAAAAATTAATTCATTCTTCATTTATTTCATTTTACTTGTTTTCTCATCATCATTATTATTTTTTTCATCAATTTTTTTATCCTTTTCAATAAATAAAATAATAATAATAATAATAAAAATAAGAATGGTCAAAAATTGGGTTATGACAATTCATATAATATTATATTAGTAAATCTAATATTTAATTTGTGAATCTAAAGTACAGATAAAGTTCATAGGACAAAATTGTTTTGCAAAGAAAATTATAAAGTTATTATAATTATAAGATTTATATTCCATCAAATCATTATTCTTAAAATATTTTTTATTGATACTCTCTTACATACTGGACATTCGTTAGAGCTGTAGAAATTTGTACTTTTTTTTTTTAATGAAACTAAACAACTACTCTCTTAAGCTGAGGTATAAGAGATACTTAGAACTAATATGTAGGCGTTTGTTATAAGATATGTATATTGAACTGACCCGCATAAAAATTTCATATGAAAATATTACTTATATCTATGGAAAGACTCATGTGACAATTATGTAAGTAATTATTAGACTTGAGACCATTAAATTTTCTCTTAAAAGAGTGTTATGTTTTAATCATATTACATGTTATCTTGGTAAAGGTAAGAAATGGACAGACATTAGATATAACATAAACTATATGAATATATTTAGTGATCAAGAGATGATTTATCACCTTGGGTGAATTAGAAAAAATATTTCACATGTTCTAAAATAATATTGATTTTTAAATCCTTACGTGAGGTGGAATGAGATTTGAAAAAAGTTTCAAATCTTATTCAAATGATCAATGGCTATAATATTACAAACAAATATGATTTAACATGGCAGACACATTTCATGTTAAAATAACTAAATCGAAACATTATTGATGAATGTATAATAATTATACCGAGGAACTGGTAACTAAAAGGTTAAGTCAAATCACTTATGACTTTCATAATATTTGAGGGATCATATCACGTTGTTAGACAATGCACTTGATTTTCAAATATAAAGTAAATTAAATTGTTTGATTTATTTAATTTTATTTATTTAAAATTATAATTTATATTTGGTCCAACATATTAAGAACCTAATAGGTTACAAATATTAGGAACCATTAGTCCGAAATTAAACTATGATAATTAATTAAGTGAAACTTGATTGAAAATAATTTTAGAAATTAAGCACTAGAATGTATTTAATTTAGGGATTATAATTTCAGTCCTAGAATAATCAAGTAGGGACTTGATTGATTAAATTTTTAAAATTATCCTTAAATAATATATAGATATTATCTAAGACGCAAATATATATTTTGTTATTTATAGGGTTTTTAGGATTACTTATAAATATAAAGTTATGCCTTTTATTTTGTAAGAAGTTGTCTGTTAAACAGAAAAATTACATAAGTTGCAAAATAAAAGGCTAGCACTCTAGGCATAGCAATCTATCTCTCATAAATAGGAATTTAAGATATTTCTCATTAATAGTTCGTGTAGATTACCGTTAAAGACCAAATAATTTGATGGCTTTTAGTTTGCGACAACATAATTTTTAAAGAATTATTCAAAGCTGGAGAAGATCATATTTTCAGTTAATAAATTCTTGAACAATTCTAAATCTGTCTAACAAGATCCTAAGAACTCCCAAATAAATTTTTGTTATTATTTTAATTGCATATATATATATATATATATATATATATATAGACACACAAAAAAGCGTGCGCCGGGGGGGGGGGGGATTCTAATAATGATCTTGACATTGAAGTATTAAATCCTACAAACAATACTTCATCTCCAATATATGTAATCTAGCACCACCGTAAATAAGCATGATCAAGCTTAAATCCCTTGAAATGTCATTAGACCTTGAAATTTTGTTTTGTCGTTCAACCACCGAAAGCCCATTGGAAGACTCTACTATGGACGGTGGAGAACCTCCTCTTAACACAGGATATGGCGGAGCTAGGTCCTCCACATGTGGATTTTCAGGCTGAATGTCAATAACCCGCGGCGATCCATTGTGCATCAAAGCATGAATTTTCCCCTTACAGAATATGACATCTGCAAAACATTACAGACCTTGCAGGAAGACTCTCCAAGACATATACCGTGATCGATGAAAGTCTACTTTCACTGTCAATCGGTGGTAAGTCTCTGTATTACTTCTCTGAGGAAGTTGGAAAGATCATGCAGGTCCCATTAATGCAGGGATTCTATATATATATATATATATATATATATATATATATATATATATATATATATATATATATATATAGAATCCCTGCATTAATATATATCAACACAAGGTTATCCTATTTTGTAAGGAACCGCAAACGCATCGGATTTCTGCAATTAGAATTTTTTTTGAGCTTGTTTTGAGCTCTTCCCAGAAAGGACTTCGAAAGTTTTAGCTGTGGACATTTCTTGTTATCTAAACAAGTAGGGCTTCGTCACATGGGCTTGCTTTAGCCCATTCTTCTTTCTTATTGTATTACTTTTCTTTTTGCACTTCTAATTTAAAAGTCAAATTATATTAAATACCCTCTTTTTTTTTTTTTTACCTTTTAACATATTCTAATTTTCTGAATTTACCAAAAAAAAAAAAAAAGAAGATTGAGACGGAAATGGAAAAAACATATTTAGTGGTATAAATGAAAAAAACTAAATTATTACATTTTAATATCTTTCTTAAAAATTGTGCGTACGTTTTTATTTAAGATGCTTAATATAGACTGAGGGAATTTTTTTTTCTCTGGATTTTTCAAAAAAAATTGTTTCATATTGAAAAAAGAAAAGAAAAGAAAAGAAAACACTCAACAACAATTCTTATTCTTAAAAAGCATTTCCTAGCAAGGAAAAACTATTTTTGCTTGTGAATACATGCACTGCAAACAATAAATATCTACATATTATTTTCATGTTGTTGCTTCATACCTTTCGTTTATCTTCTTCAAATGGATTAATTTTTCACTTCGTGTTAATATATAGTATGGTCTTGGAATAATTTTCATAATATGAGAGGAAATATTTCTAGAAAAATTTTGAATATTGTTTCAAATTAATTTTTTTATGCTTTAGGTATCAAAAATTAATTTTAAAAATAAAAAATATATTATTTTAATTTATTTTTAAGTAAAAAATACTTTGAAAAGCAATATCTCCATCATTTATTAACAACCTTTAGCAATTAAGGTTCAAACCTAAAATACGTTGAAGTAATAAAAATTCTCATGAATCTTCAAATACTAGCTTGGATATAGCCTATCTTACACCACAGCAAAGAGATATATTGGTCTTCATGCTGCTAAATAACTGTAAGTACAAAAATACAGGCAAATCCCCCTTGTTATTATTGCCTCCAAAGTCTGGTCTCTTAGTTTTTTAAATTTATACCCTAATTCCTTTTACCTTGACTTGAACGTGTTAAACAAGTAATTACAAGATGTTGTGATGCACGAGCACAAGGATTAGATGAAGTGGGTTAGTTTTTCTTTTCACATAATTATGTAAAGCAATCACAGGATTTGTAAATACCTCTTCTCCTTTCTCACCAAAACATGATCGTATAATATTCTTGTTAAGGTTTATAGCCAATATTCCAGTCTTGCCTAAAAAGCTAACCTGCTAGAGAGAGAGAGAGAGAGAGTAATCACATAAGTGGAATGATAGTGGTAATTTAGGGGATAATTAACCGATGGTGATATGGTGGTAATGGAGTACAGGTGATGGTGATATGGTGTAATGGAGTAAAGGTGATGCCGATCGAAAGAGGAATGATGATGGAATAAAGGTGATAATTATGGTGGCGGCGGGCAATAGTGTTTGGTGACAGCAAACAAGGAGGAGGAGGAGGAGAGGTGATGGTATTGGAATATGGCAATGGCGATGATATAGTTGCATGTTCAGATGGTTGTGATGGTTAATACTAAAGTGATAATATTGTTTGGGTGTCTTGATTTTTATGTTTTAAAATTGTTTTTTTTTAATTTTTTTTATATTAATTTTTGTTTTTGTGTTTTCAGATCATTTTGATGTGCTGATTTCAAAAATAATTTTTTAAAAATAAAAACAACATAATTTTGATGTATTTCTAAAAAAAAAAACACTTTAAAAAATAACTGGTATCACTCTCAAACATCCCCTAAATAAATTTATGCAACCACATAAAGTTGACTTGGTGATAAAAAAAAAAAATAGCTTTTTCTTTTTTGAATATAAATATAGTTTATTCCTCTTATATATTTATAGGCTAGTTTCCTTCATTCAATATCGATAGGTTCAAGAAATTTAACTTTGAACAGTGTATCTTAACTAATCAGGTTTTAATTTTATTATTTAGAGATTATCAATTCGAGTCCTATAAATTTCAGGGTTACTAGAGACTTATATGGTCATTAATTTTAAAGCCAATAGAATTAGTCGAGATATACAAAAGCTGATCCTGATACCAATAACAATAATAATAATAATAAAACTTTAATTGCACAAAATAAATTAGATACATGTATGTCTTTATTGTAAGCCATTAATCATTGACAGTTGTAGTATTAATAACAAATCGAGTACAATTCTATGAATGTAAAATGATTATTTATGATTTATGATAGTGGTCATGTCCCTAATAAATATTAAAACAAAAAAACAAATCTCTAATAAATCATAAAATCATGAACATATCAGATTCTTAGGTGGAATCACCACCTCTTTTCGCTTTTGTTTTACTATATTATTATAATAACATATGAATTAGAATATGAATAGAACTTCTATGCATCCTTCTTCGAGGTCAACATAAGAATATTTTTTAATTTAAATCCAATTTTTTTCCTAAAAACGATCCAAGTTTGTAAGTTTAATGTAAAGCATTTGACATTAATCTATTTTCTTATAACATAACTTATGCAAAACAAACACTCTCTAATTACTATAAAAAAGAATTTAGTTACAAAATTATAGTTGTTAATTAATTTTAAAATTTAAGCTATTTCATATACTATTTATAAAGAGAGGTATACACACCGACAAACAATTAAAATATTAGTGATAAGAAATGAAATCGATCAGGTGCCACCAAGGTAATACATAAAGTTGCTGATCCTGACATGGGAAAGATCAAAGAAAGCACCAGGAAATTGCTAGTTCATGTCTTTTAGCTTCAGTACTAATCCACAATTCCACAGCAAGAACCTTACTTGATTAGACAAATCAGAGAGGACAGCATATATATATATATATATATATATATATATATATATATAAATAAAAAATTGTAACACTCTAACAAAAGTAACCATGTTTGTTTTTTAAAAACATTAATTTTATTAAAAACATGGTTATTTAGAAGATAGTTAAAAAAAAAAAACCTTAATCAAAAGGAGAAAAAAAAAAGATAAAACAAATAAAAAATAATATCAGTAAAATTCTAAGTTAATTTGTTCAAAATTTAATGCAATATGCTTTAATTATACAACTTCAACTAGTAAAAATAATAATAAAGAATTAAGAATCATCTAGGTGCTTAGTAATAAGAGTTTGAGATCAAAAGATTTATTTTTTTTGTGGTTTCAAGTTCAAATCAAGTGGGTGCAAATATGATGATTATTGAAGGCTTACATGGTCATTAACTTCAGAATCCGTGAAATTAGTCGAGATACGTTCAAGCTGACCCGGACAACAATATCAATCAAAATAATAATAATAATAATAATAATAATAATAAAGAATCAAGTTACATGCAAGTTGATCCAGATAATCATGTCAATCAAATAATAATAATAACAATAATAATAAAAAATCAAGCTGCAGGAATCAAGATTTACAGTATATTTAGTTTTTCAGTAACCATGTTAAACTGGTTCCAATATGGTTTAGTCTTCTTTTTCTTTCTTTTCAAGCACATTTTTTGTATTAATTACGCTGCGAAAGTGTTCTGATCTTCCTTCTGGACATGTATAAACGCGTTGCGTGTTTTAGCTTCTACTATTTTTCAATAAAAAAAAAAAAGACAATTCTCATTGGTTTATATATGCTTTAATTATGCATGTCAGTTTCTTTCTTTTGAAAAAATGAAAAGGCAGGCTGCTGGAGAACGATGATATGGAACTATGGATGTCCATAACCTGTCGCATACTAGCTCGATGATAAAATTCCAAATTAATGAGTATCACGTCAAAAACGCGCACCAATGTATTAAACACGTTCGCCTGAACACGATAGTGACCCAGTAATAGTGTGTTTGTACCGCGTTTCTTAATAATTTGAAATTTTTTTAAGTTAATTTTTTTTATTTTAAAATTGTTTTGATATATTAATATAAAAAATAATTTTTAAAAAATAAAAATATATTATTTTAATATGTTTCTAAATGAAAAACATTTTAAATTAAAACCGCTATTGTATTCTCAAACATATTCTAAAATTTATATAACATAACTAGGTTTTTGACTACTGGACTAAACCTAATCTAAATTCCAACCCAAATTCAGCTAGAATAGCAACGGTCAAGGAAAAATCAACCAAACATCATGGTTTTAATAAAAATGGTTAAATGAATGACTTATAAGTTGATTTAATGAGTCAATTTTTTTTCGAGTCGGTCCTTAAATACCGGGTTAAAACTATGAGTCTTGTGCTGTGCTGTATAATATATATACAAAATCTGCTTCCAAATTAACCACGTCCTAGCTTGATCTGTATACTGTGAGTTTCGCTAAATTAACAGTAAATACTAACAAAGCACCAAATTATCTGCCGTGACCTAGTTGTATCTTCTTCGAAAGCACGGCTGCTATGGTATCTTCTGTACGAGATTATGCATACCAAAAAGCTTGTATCCATGGACATATCACTCAATGAATCAAACATTTAATTTTAACCGGTATATTTTAACTAGTTAAATTCTAAATTTATCTTCTAAAAATTATCAATTCGAGTGTTTTAAATTAAAATATTACTAGAAATTTATATGATCGTTAATTTTAAAATCTCGAAGAATTGATCGAAGTGCATGTAGGTTAGCTCAGACACCTATAATTAAAAAAAAAAACATGTCTGAACATCTGATATGAATTCAGCTATTTCTGCTATAAATTCACCCCACTTGAGACCAATTAAGTTCTAGCCAATAAGGAGCTTGAAAACATTAATATCTTCCTTGTAATATCTTCGTGTGGAAGAAGGAAAAGAAAGAGCCGCGTGAGACCATGTTGCAAATAGGAAACACGTTTATAACTTGTCGAGAACAATCATATCATTCGATAACACATGCACATGCCGCAAAAGGAATAGTATATATTTTGCTTCAAAATCCCTTTCGGTGTGAGCATGATGAAGAGCATGGTACAGTACCATTGATAACTTTTTTGGGGTTACATTTGAATAAAATAGCAAATTAAATCAGCATAATATACTTAAAATTGATAGCATTAGATCATCAACATTGAATTGATGTTTAAAATACAACTTCTAAGAAACAATATATGTTTCTATACAATTGGGGGGACATGAGAAGATATCTATATGATTGTGTATCGATTAAAAACTCAGCCTGTGTTCACAACATAGATGCGTACTTTTTATATGTTTTTAATTAGGCCATGTTTAAGGTGTTGATTAGGTATATTTTGTTTTTTTTTTCAATGCTATGATATTGAGTTCATATTAGGTATATATATTAACATCAACATTAACCGGGAAAAAAAAACATAAAAAGTATGGTTAAGTTATTGTAATCACACCCATAAAATATTATTTATTGAAATGGTGATTTTTTCTACATTTGTTTTTAATTGAACCCTTTAACAATTTAATATTTTTCTTCTTTTTAATTTCATCATCTAATATATATATATTAAGTTATTTTGGAAATCATGTTTTGTAATTTTTTTTATTGGGTTATATATTAATCTCATGAATTATTTTTTTTCCTTGATTTTAACCTTCAACATTAGATTTGTTAAAAGTGTGCTTCATAATTTTTTTTAATTTTTTCTATAATTTTATTTTATTCTTTAACACTAGGCTAACTTTCTAAGAGATTACTCCAATTTCTTAATTTAGGTCGTAGATTTGATAGTTTTATCTGAATTGACTCGGTTCATTTTTGGGTACCTTTTTAATTGAATAATTTTTTAACTGAACTTAGCAAGTTGACTCGGTTTATTTTTTTGTTCCTTTTTAATTGAATATATGTTTTTTTAAAAAAAATTCACCATCTAACAACTCAATCTTTTTTTATTATTATTTAGTTTTTCTTAACTTATATTTCAATATGATGTTGTTTAGTGGGCATCATAATTTTTGTTTTTCAATTTGTTTTCTATAGAATTATTCTAGTCTCACCTATTTATTCTTTCTTTTTTTAACTTTCAATATTAGATGTGTTGGAAATGAAACTTTTTAATTTTTTAATTTTTTTTATGAAGTTACATCGATCTCATGACCTAGATCGTGGATTTAACAAGTTAATCTGAGTTGACTTAGATTATTTGTTTTTTGTCTTTTTTGTTGACTTTTTTTTTCGATTTCATGTTTTCAACATTGGGTTGGTTAGAAACTAGCCATTGTGATTTTTTTATTATTTTTTATGGGGTTATCTCGATCTCATGATCCAGTTTGCGAGTTTGACAGGTTAACTCGAGTAGTTGTTTTTGTCATTTTATTTTATTTAATACCTTTTTTTAATTTTATCTTTCAATATTAAATTGATTATGAATTGATTTTTATATTTTATTTTGATTTGTTTTCAATAGATTTTTCACGGTCTCATGTTTCGAGTAGTAGATTTAATAGATTAACCCAAATCGATCCAATATATTACACTCTCAATATTTTTAAAAAAATTATCCAATATATCATCGTATTAATATTTTCTTAAAAAAATCCTATATACATTATATTTTGAGTTTATAATTATTTTGTTATTATAAAATATGGTAACAAACACTTGATAATTTTTTTATATTAAAAAAAAAAACAATCCAACTCTCAGGGGATTGCAAGCCAATTTCTAGTTTTGCCTTGTACAACTAGAGTTCACAAGGTGAGGAACGAAAACATGTGAAGCAAGATAGTCAAAGACACCAATGTGACAGCCAGCTGAGGCAATTGATGGAGGTACTGTTCAAGTTGATTAGGACCTGTTCTTTATAAATCTGTAAATTAACTTTAATCACTTTAAGAATGATTTTGGGTAGGACTATAAATCAATATAAAAATATTAAAAACAAGTTTGAAGGGTCGATGACCTCTCTTTTACGTATTCAGAATCTGAAAACAATCATCCCATGTCCCTCCTCCACTTGTCTTCCTTTCCGCCGTGAAGAAACTCGCAGTTTGACTCTGAAGAAAATACATCACAATTTGACCCCTTGGTTTGAACAGATCAATATATAGTCTTCTATGTTACAATATATATATATATATATATATAGCAAGTTTGAATGTGTATAAACTTCAGCTTATTAAACTGGAGAAGAGAGATTAAATGGTGTTTGAAATTGAATTCTGTATGTGAATTGTTCAAAAAACAACAGTTCTTCATACGGCAGAATGACCGACGAAAAGGAAAGAAAGCAGTTGTAGAAGAGTTGACAGGGAAAAACCCACTTTGATTAGGTCAAGAAGGTGCTCGGTCGCCAACACTTGTTCATCGCGGCTTGCAACAATTTTCATGGTCTATACGTCCAATAGTAAACCATTGAGCTTATAATGAACTGGCATCGTTTTTGTTTTCGATAAATCTTGAATTCAAACATTTTATATAATAAAAGAATTAATGATGTGTTTTTGTGTTTCAGATTTTTTTTTTTTGCTAATTAATTTTTTTGTTTTTTCAGATATTTTAATGTGTTGATGTCTAAAATAAATTTAAAAATAAAAATATTATTTTAATATATTTATAAATAAAAATAACAAACATGTTTTTATATATAAAAAAAAGTTTTCAGGTGGTGAAATTATAACTATTGTATATACTTAAAGCGTAGAAGAAATAGATACAAAGAAACATAAATTGTTCCAGCAAAAAGTGATCAAAATTCTCGCTTATTAAAAAAATTTATATTTTAGTCTTTTCTCTTCTCTTTCTCTTTTCTATTTTTGTTTATTTCTTTTTTAAAATATCTTCAAGCAAGATGTTATTTAAGTGACTTGAATTGGTAATATGACTTTTTAAACAATATAAATATAGTTTTTTTTTTTGTTAATTGCACTTTAATGATAAGAAGTTATTTAAAAAAATCCATTGTATTTTAATATATTTGATACATAACTATGTTAACAATTCGATATAACCTAGTTAATTTGACAAGTCTAAAAGCAACCCAAACAATATCTTTCAATCAGCCAATATCAAAAGATGAAATTGAAAAAAATAATAATTAAAAAAAAAAATTAAAATCAACTTAGATGAACTCGCCAAACTTATGACATAAATCATGAAACCAAGATAATCTCATAAAAAGCAAACCGAAAAAATATAAATCTAAAAAAAAATTAAAGGAACAAAAAAAACCATTGAAAATAAATACATTATTACAATAATTAGTATTTTATAAGATTTTGACATTAATACAAAGAAAAATAATATTTTTATAAGAGAAATAGTATCTTAGTATTTTGTTGAGCATGCTTCTTAGGTCATGTAAAAGAAGTATTAAAAAGTAAAAAAAAAAAAAAAAAGGTGTTTCCTATTTAGCACATCTCTTGAAGATGTCCGAATACCGTAAGTATTCAGTAATTACACTGAAATCTTTCATTATATTCCTGGAAAGGATTAAGAGAAGAAGATTCTGACTCATGCGATAAACCAAAAAAAAAATGTACATATATGTTGAATTAGTATTACAAATTACAGAATTGATCTGAAAAACGAAGAATTGATGAATATGATATTGCAAGATCTTGAGTGTTTCAAAATGACCGTTTTAGATTTTTGAAATCTACTGAGTCAATGCATTCCAATCCATCTCGGTAAGGACTCATCAGTTTCAGAAGTTCTGTTGTCTTCTCCTTCGTCTCATCTCCACAACCAAGCTGTAAGAGCAACACTAGCTTCTGAAATAAACCTACTTGAAGAGCCTCAACCAGGACGTTCTCTTCATGCTTCTTTCCATGCTTGCTAAGCTTCCAAATGGCGGAAACTGAGGACTGCGTCGCCATCTCTGATACCCTTAAGATTTTCTTCACCAAGACTGGACATGTTAGAGCATTCCTGGAGGCCTCTTCTCTTCCTTCTTCACAATCACAAAGTCTATCAAAAACACCTAATGCTCTCTCACTTGTGCTCCTTTCTGAGTCTATGGTAACTTCTAGCAACAAAGAAACCAGGCCCATCTCCACTAATGCTGATCTGGTCTTTATGCTAGTGGAAGAAGGAGATGATACCAGATAGAATATTACCATAAGAGAAGCTTTGGTGATTGCAGGGCAAATTGGGTTCTTAATGAGCCTAAACAGCACTTCATTCACCTCTTCAATGGCTGCCAATGCTTCTACCTGTTCTTGGTCTAAAGAAACAATTTCTCTTAATGCAATCATTGAATCTTGCTTCGCCGAAAGA
This sequence comes from Populus tomentosa, assembly GCA_018804465.1. NCBI lineage: Eukaryota > Viridiplantae > Streptophyta > Magnoliopsida > Malpighiales > Salicaceae > Populus > Populus tomentosa. Next base: position 3,139,510 of record CM031991.1, on the reverse strand, counting down.
TCTCCGCTTTTCAAGAACCACACCAAGCAGCGTAAGGAATCTCGCGAGCCTAAATGCGCTCGTGCTTCTGCATCAAGGGAATGTTGGAATATAGGAAACATCCAGTTCATGGCAGATAATATCTCCTCCAACACATTAGCATTTCTTTCAAAAGAATCTCTCGCAAATGAATCAAACGCAGCTGCAAACACACTAATTGCTCCATTCGCCACGATACAACGCCTGTTACGCTCGCTTTCATTGCCCCATTTCTTGATTTTCTGCACCAGTTCTAGGCACCCTACTCCATTCAAACGCTTTGTCGAGTCCTCCAAACTAAAAAGAACCTCCGAGACCTGAGCTCCCAAAACCGGAACTCGAGGTGTTGGGATTCGTTCGACGCCGTAGTTCCGATTCGCCACACCCCAATCTTGAATCATTTTCCTAAGATTGTGATTAGGAATCTGATCAAAACTCCTTAGCACTTGATTCGTTACCGGGCACGTAAAATTCCCACCCTCGAGCCACGTTTCTACGCTCTCCCGATCATATGTTATCCCAGAAGACAATGTGACGGGATCCTTCATAAGATCAAGAGATATTGGGCAAAGAAACTGGTTTGGAATCACCAACTCCTGGACTTTAAACAGCTTTTCTCGAGCAGCTTTCTTCCTTCTCCAACTAAAAACCATATTTTCTTTTGCCTGGACAAGAAGCTAGGTGCTTTTGCCTTGTTAGTGAAATGTATATAGAGTGTTTTGACTACGTTGTTGATCAAAATTAAGATGCAAAGATCTTTCTGTAAGTGATGATAATATTATGGCATTGGGTTTGGTTTGGTTGGTTTTTATAAGCAAAGAAATACGGCGGTATACATGGGGCTAAAACGGTGTCAGCTTTCAGATTTTTGACGCCGCGTCCAAGGTTTAGACCTTGAAAAGTGAAGCGAAAAGAAACGGAGAAGCGTTCAAATTGATGAATAGCATGTGTGTAAATACATAAATAAACGAAAACCGAAAGTCAGTAATATTTCGATGGAATTATTTATTTTTATTTTTGAATATTGAACGTTGAATGTTTGAAAGAGGGGGAGTCCGCTGTTTTGTCGTTTTGACGCGTTCCATGGAGATTTCTTTCTCCTTCTCCTTCAATAAGTTCCTTCCACGCTTCCTAGTTTTTACCAATTTCTTTTATTTTCAGAAAGACCAAATAAATGTTGTCTTCAATTTCTCTTTTGTGTGCGTACATGCAAATTTATTTGTCAATTATTTTATGGTTGAAAGATTCTTGAATACAATATTGATTTAATATATGAATAATAAGTCTCTAAGAATTATTTAATAAAAGATTTATTCTTAATTGATGCTTGAGTCAACATCGTAGCTAGAATAAAAATAAAATAAATAAATAAATAAAAAGTTTTCTGATTAAGCTTTCGAAATTCTTTGGAAATTGATGGTGCAAAATATTATTCAAACTAAAACTATTATAGTCTACAGAGCATGAGCTACTTGGATTGACATTTTCTTTTGCCATTTTGAGAGGAAGATTACTATTGATATTATAATGTTTGATGCAAAATATTATCTTATACATTTAAAAAGACTTTGCCTTTCTTATGGAGCTCCACCAGCGAAACTATTATAATATTTGATGCAAAATATTCTTTTCTCTTGCAAGTAGATCCTTTTATAGTCTATGGAGATGAAACTATACTTGAAATTACAAGTAAAATAATAAAAAAAAAACTAAAAGATAAAAGATTAAAACGTTAAACATGGATGGCATATATGGCTAACTATAAATTTCCTACCATTTTTATTTTATTATACAAGTTTACTTTTGTTTATTTTTTGGTCCCCAAGTTAGGGAGAAGAGAAAGAAACTCATCTAAAAATAACAAGAAGAGAAAAAGTTATTAATTTTTATTATTTCAACAAAAAAAAATAACCAAGACTAATGACAAAGGATTCCGATGAATAGGAAAAGTTTGAAGATGGTGGTTTTAAGTCTTTTTATTGACTAAAAAAGCAGATCAGACTTGAGAAAGATTTTTTTTAAGGTTTAATTTGTGTTTTTGAATTGATTATATGGTATTTTGGGTTGGGAGATTGTTTTTTTAAGGTACGCATGGTATTTTAGGAATGAAAATAGCTTGAAACATAGATTTTAAAGAGAAAAAGAATCAACCTCTTGATTTTTTAACCATCACAATAATAGTTACCCGGTAAGGCGTAGTAAGGCGGTGGATCATGAACACCTTTTTGCTTGCTTAGGTTTTTAAAATAAAATAAATAAATAATAAAGGAGAGGAGTCGTCAGCTCCTTAATCCAAAATTCGAGGGGAAAAATTAATAATGATAATAATAAAGCCCAATGCGGGGCATGTGCTTTTTAGTTCAAGCCAAGTCATCCCCATACCCTAACCTGTTTTTTTTTTTTTTTTTTTAATTTAATTTCAGCTTTTTTTATAAATAAGTTTATTTTATATATTATTGAATAAACTATTATGGGTTCGAGCCAAGTCATCCCCCATACCGTATCCTGGCATGGGTTCTAGAGTTCAAAGACAAAATCTGATAAACTATTGAATTATAACAGGAAAGATACGGTGACAGAACCCTTGTCCGCAGGGAGACGGATCCGGCGGCAGGGACCGGAGGAAAGGCAGGGAGAGAACCCCCTGGTGCCACCTAGCTTTCACAATGCAACTATTTTTATCCTTTTTTACTCCCTTGTAAAAATTAAAAATCAGTAACCAAAAGGCATGCATGCAAACAGATTATCTCTTTCGATGATCAAACCCAAGGAAGTGAAACTCATATGAATAATAAGAGGGAGGAATATACAAACTCACAAGCTCTCAGGGTAAAAAGTGCCAAAAACATTGCTCCGATCAGTTACATGATTCACATGAGCTGGTTTTACTCATAATTAACAGGACACTGTACAAATGGATAAATTCTCCCAAAGAATACCATCAACTCCCCAAAACCAGATGGAGGGAATCAATCGGCCTTGATCCTAATAACATCACACAGCAATATCAAATTTACCTCACAGCAATCTCCTGGTTCAAATTGCTGGCTCATACATGCCTATTCCTGTCTAATAAATGGGGAGGAGCTCATTTCTGTGCTATAAAACGAGTCTTCCATGGGGATTCCATAGACGTTATCATGCTTTTCTTCATCCCACTTGAGGACCTCCCTTATGTACTTGAATGCTTCATCCACTGAAGTACGTTCCCTAGCTCTGGTCTGATATACAAACAGCTTCTGACCAGTAAGTGAAAAATATAATTCCTTGAATTTCACTGCCACATAAAAGTATGCTTGCTGCGCCAGGGTTTGACTATTGTTATGGGGCTTCAAAGGCCTGAAGTCCTCGAACCACTCGCAAGCTGACAAAGGAACCTGGTTGATCTTTTCCTCCAATGCATCATACTTGTTCAGCAAAAGCACGAAAGGGGTGTCCATAAAACAAGGGTGCCTAACCAGGCTCTCAAACAAGTCTCTACTGGCAATCATTTTGTTACAAGGGGGACCTGTACCATGAGCCCAAATCTGGTCGTAGTCGTTTAAGGCTACACAGAAGATAATTGCCCTTACATCTTCGAACATTTCCAGCCATTTGCAGCCATCATGCAATCCCTTTGAATTTATGCGAATTAGTTGGTACCTGAGGCAATGGGAAATTTCCAGAGAGATGACAGAACATTACTTTCAGCAGCAGTGAAGGTAAAGATGATGCAAAAAGAATGAAGATTTTACTTGGTCAAGGGAGGTGTACAGTCAAAGTTTTCATTGTATATCTCCGACATGGGACTTCTATCATCAAATGTGAATTCCATGCAGGCAAGACTGTTGTTTTGTGTGACTCCTTCAGCATATAAAATGTCCTTCTCTGAAGGTTCATATTCATTGCTTGATATCTCAATGGTCTGCAAGAAATAATAGCATAATACACGAACTTAATTAAGTTTGAAATGGAAAACGATGGTTTTACAGTCAGATAACATCAAAAAATCATTTCAAATCAAAAGCTTATTGTATTAGATGAGGTCGGTCCCAGGAAAACAAGATAAAAATCCCCGCAACCCCTTCATTAAATTCCCTCATCAAATTTTTATCAAAAAAGAAAATTCATTCATCTATTTGTACAAGGAATTTCATTTCATGCTAATGACATGATGTTATTATTACAAGGGAGAAGGCAATTAGAACACTTCTATTTTTTTTTTTAACTTGGGCAAACAGAACACTTAGTTTCAAGATTTTCAAAAAGGTTCAGGCATAACATCTATATGATACATACATGAACTCCAATATAAAATTCATTTCTTACCACATAAATATCAGACATCTCGTAGTGAAGCAAGTAAAAAATACGAAAACTGTATAATGGAAAGAGCTTTATATTTAATGTAGCATTATCATGTACATTGCATGAAATGTATGATGTCAAATATGCATACACATGTCTGCACATGATATCTATTTGATTTATTCAACCCAGATTCTAGTTGGCAAGAACTACAGAAAATATACTTTCCTTGAAAAAGTAGGTAAAAGATGCATTTTTACTCTGCCTTAAGCTATTCAATCACTTCCGCTAGAAATCAAACCTAACAGACAGATTATCCCAATTCTAAAGGGAATAAAAGACTTCAACTGCCTCCACAATAAAATCATATCTAAAAATTGTTGAAATCCCCAGAAAAAGAAGCAAAATAAACCATCAAGGAGAAATAAATATTAACCATGAAAGACTCTAGAAGTTTTTCTGGTTGTTGAACTCTCAACAACAGTACTTTGAGTTCTAGACCCCATTACAAAAAATCAAGAAGTAAATCAGCACAGAAGTTGCATCACTGTTACAAATGGAATGTTATTGAATCGGTACTTTCATCTAGTCAAATTGTTGTCCAAGTTGCATGGACAGTTTGGCATTCATGCTACTTTTCTCGACTCTTCCATCAACAAAATTATCATGCCCACTTTACTAGGTAAGAGATTAACATAGACACTGATGCCACCTCATTATTCTTGGTTTTCTTTTTGAGGTTACTATCCTCTTGTTTTTCCATATATGTATTGGAATAAGGACGAAGGCAACTGAATCTGAATAAACATGATTTGGAGGAGCTGCCCGATAAAATTGCAGTGGTCTTATAACTGAGACATGCATTTGGCACAAAGCAAAACATTATGCATCTAATCTACAATAATTATATCCTCAATTCAAAAATTCCAGAAAGAGATGAGAAAAGAAGCCCAAAAAAGGCATTATATGGAGCTAGACAAAATGAAATGGACAGCTTCTAATTGCTTGTAAATAAACAAAGCAAAAGTAGAGATGCTTGAGGCATACCCGATCTAAGAAATATTTAGCAACAACAGGAAGATGATGCAATTCTTCCCTTCTCTTGTACGTTTCCTGAATGGCAGGGTCCTTCCAGACCTCATCCACAATAGGAGCATACTCTCGTGTTGCAGCAGGAAAAAATGCATCCAAATCTCCCGTTGCCATGATATCTAATAACCAGTCAGAAAAATGCTTGAACCTTTGGTTAATGGAGTAGATGCATTTCTCACTTGTTTCGTCTCCTTCACCTGAAATTATTTCATGCTGAACCACTTACTATGGTTTATTATGGCAACAGGCAGCATCAAATTACATTTATGCATATGCATATCATTATGGAAAGCAAGGCTTTCCCTATCATAGATGGCTAATGACTAATCCAACATCGCACATGAAGTTAAGTAAAAAGAATATCTACACAGCTCTTGGAAATTGAGGGCCTCAAACAGTAACTCTAGTGACCTATATGAAGAATTAAGGTAGCTATCATGCTGTTTCCAAACAAAGTAGATGAGACAGTGAGAGAGAGAGAGAGAGATCCAAGTGCAGATATTGGATAAATCACACAAACAGGCATCATTTGATCATGTTGTAGTCTTTATCTAGTTTTATGTATTAAGTAAACATGATGGTGAATTCTTCCTACCCATCAAAGTCTCTTGAAAATAGACATATTCCTTCATGAACACTTCAACTCTAAAGCTTCTACATAAATGCTAGGCTATTGCAGGGTATCCTGATAGGGCCCCACCAATTGAGACTAAATCTATGTTCCTAGTCTCCCATGAGATATTTACCATTTTCCACTTTTATTTTCACACTAGACTTAGTAACAGCATCTTGCTCTGCATTGTCCATGATATTAGAAACTGATAACCAAGTTTGTTAAGAAGAATATAAGCGCTGCCTCTAATAAAGAAGAATCAGAATCTAAATATGCAACAAGTAACATGGTTATACTTGTGAAAGAGTCCTTCATTTCTGATTCTGCACCAAAGAGAACAATCTATCTCATCTGATCTAGCACATAATTCCTTTCCAAAATGAATGTTCCCTCTCTGTGATGTAAGCAACCCTATAATTAGAGAACTCCTGGGTGAAATCTTACATGATAAAATATTTATCATGTAACTCTTAAGCGTTGATGTCATATTTGTCACTGCCAGTAAAAACAAATCCCATCCAGACTGTTAGCATGATTGTTTTCATTTCTTGCTCCCACATGGATGGAAGACCTGATTTGATAGTCAACTTGAAGCCTTTTCTACCATATCATCAAGCCACATTTCATAACAAGATTCAAGCCTAGTTGAGTATCTGATCATTCAAATGCTAATCTGTCAGGTCAATGAACCTATGAGCAGCTTCATTCACTTTCTCCTAGAGACACTGAGCAGGAAAGCCCTCTTATTATACTGTTAATTAAGTAGGTAGTCTTGCACTGTAGCCGCAAGATAAGGCTTGTGTTGATTAAATATTTGCTACAAGCCCTTGCTTCTGAGTTGATTTGGCGACATATTTGTCCCTTCCAGTAAAAAAATCACATCCAGACTCTGAGTATGAATGTTTTCATTCAACCTCTTTCTCAGAGTTGAAAGACCAGACCTGATATAGTCAACTTTAAGCCATATTTACCAAATAACTGAGTCAAACTCCTTATTAGCTTGCTTCAAGTCACAGTTACTTTATTCCAAATGTTAATCCATAATCTCAATGCACCCATAAATTTGCTCCAATTACTTTTTTCTAAAGACACCAAGCAGGAATGCCTCTTAGTATCCTGCTAATTTAGGTAGCAGTCTTACACTCTGGCAACATGAGGACGCTTGCATGAATAAGATGGAGCTATATATGAGAATCTTTTGGATTAGTCTACTTAAGTACCAGTAGAACAAATATAAATAGCATTTGCTTTTCTGGTAACACCATAACCACCCCCAACAGCTTTTCATATATTGACTCCACTTCTGTACAATTTTCATGTTTATTGTTTTTGTATTAACTAATCATTTTTCGGCATGCAAATGTGTTTTTTCAAGACAAAGAAATTCGGATTATTTTTAATGGAAGTTTTGGCAACCTCAATTCATGCTTTATTTTCATTAAACTAAAATATTGGCAACAATATACGATGCCTTTGCACTTATCTTCTTGAAAAAATTAAAATTCATTTGAAAAACCACACTTTTCCTCTGATTTTAACAATCTAGCATATCTTTCAGCAATCCTATGAGTACCAAATGTTTGAATATTTCTTCAAATCTAGGAAAACTTAAAGCAAAAGTAAACAAGGTTCTCTGATTTATTATAAACTAGAAAACGAAGACAAAAATAGTAGTATTGAGACCTGAAGCACGTTCTTCAGAATTAACTGTAGCAGCACTCTTCTCCGTCAGATCCTCCTCTTCAAACCTCTCTCGTCCTTCAAGCAATATGCTAAGATATCTGTACATATTGCTTTGAATCATGAGTTTGATGTCCTGCAACTCTTCAGGGGTGAACCTATTCCCATATAAAAACTTGCCCTGTTCCATTGAAAGAGGAAATAATAAGAAATATGACAAGTGTTAAGCCAACACCCATCTCCATGCAAAGAATTGTTGCAAGTAAAACAGAAGATCAGAAGAATAATGTGCTAAAGACCATTAGAAGTAACGAATATTGTCCTTTTCTAAACAGCTATGACATTAATATATCACTAATTAATTAAGTGACATATACATGATGGATATCATCTGTGAGACAGCCAAATAGCCAGTTAAAGAATAACCCAAATAAAAATGATTGTTTTCAGTTTTGAATTGATAGTTTATAATACTTTGTAAGAAATTCAAAAGTTAAGCCATAGCCTAAACACACCAACTACTCAAATTGCATACATAGCTTCCCATTAGCTTCCACCATGTGATAGGAAGTATCGGTGATCAATTAAAGAGAGAGGTAGTTATTTCAAACAAACATTTCAAGTTAAGCACGGTTGGAGTAACAATGGCAGCAACATGAAATGATGAGAATAATAAACAAACCCTAATAAAATGAATGTTTGTGATAAAATCAAATCAAAACGAAAACGATAAAACATGAACTTACTTGCTTGAAAATGGTACTTGTTCCGGATCCTTCTAACCCGAATAACAGAAGTTTATGGATCCTTCCTTGCTCCAAATACTCGGGCACAGACCTTCCTGAAAAGGTAGTAGGATCTTCTTTTGGCCCGTTAGGATTTCCAGGTGGTACAGGCAATGAAAATAATGAACAGATGAAACGAGTAGATGCCTGCCTACCAAAAATCAGATGACAACTGTATAAAATTCAATTCAAAACTGATTGTTGAATTTCAAACTTAAAACTCATGAGAGGGATATTATCTGTAGATTAAGAGATAACCTTTCCCCATATGTTTCCCTTAATATTATTTTGGCCTTCTTCCTCATAAGATCCATCATCATACAACCAGAAATGAGTATCCTTGGGGCACTGTACGTTTGAAAGCTGAAATGAATGTCAATTTAAGCAATGAGACCAAAGCCCAACCTCAACCAAACTATCACATGCAACCAATGAAGTAAAGGCAAACCTATCATAAAACCGCAAAGCACTTAAAGCTAAGTGCAAGCACAACTGTAAAGACATCAAATATCAAATTTAAAACAGCATGTCATCAGCTTCCAATACCGTGCCACTTTGGGAACAAACAAGAACTAAAACACCAAGGGCATGTTTGCTTCTGCAAAATTGTCCGAATCTTCTGAAATTTTTCAAAGATACAGAAATACTTTAAATGGTTAGGAATGAGAAAATCTTTTCACTCTTTCATACAATTTTGTTCTTTTCACCAGCGAACCCCCCCCCCCCAAAAGACCCACACACACACGCACAAAAAAAAAAAACTTCCCATCCAAATCTCCTGTTGTCAGCAAGGGAATATCAAAGCAGGTCGTTGACGTCCTAGAGGAGTGAATTTCTTGAAAAAAAACTGTCATCGCACTTTGCAACAAATGAAAAATAAAGCAAGTTCTAGCTCCATTAGGTAAAATGTGTTAGCACAGTAGCAAGTATTTGCAGTATTTATCAGACCCGGTTCATCCCTGAGGTAGTTCATAGATGCGATTCTATTATCAAAGTTCTCTTTCCATGCATGCCTCCAAATTTTATTAACTGAATTATCTATCTCAGGTCAGCTTCCTCCCAAGTTGAAAGATTTCTTCCTTATTAAACTTAAGGTCAACTTGACTCGTGTATGAACTCCTCTAAAACCATTCCTTATATCATATAACCTCGTACTACAGTATTCAGAAATCATGCAAATTATGACTATAATTATGCATTGCAAGCGCGACTAGCTCTACAAACAAAAGATTCATAGCAATCATGTATAGTATTTAAATGTCGAATCTACAATCTTCATCCCCAGGAAAAGCACTGGGCTTTCAAAACTTGGTTTTGCCACAATTACTAAATCATTGAAAATCATTTGTACACAATCATGACAAAATGATATGCATAAGCAAAGATAAAGATACCTTCAACACTCTGAGCTCAGTCTTGGTAATCTCACGGCCATTTATGTAAACCTTTGTATTCCCATTGCTAGCATCCAGCCTAAGCTTACCCCCAACATTCAATTTGGAACTAATTATTCTATCTGGTTTCTCTCCCTCCTGAAATCAATAACAAAAAAACTATTTACAAAAAAAAATAAACCATCTCAAAACCCAAATAAACTTTAACATTCTTTCTTTCACCTTCCCCCAAAGTCCCGAGTCCTTATCATACCAATACTTGCCAGGCTTCAACTTCTGCGGCGGAAACGCACACCCCAAAACCTCAGCCAGTTCCTCTTGTCTCAACTGCCTCCCATTCACAATCAACTGCTCCGGTCTCAACTGATTCGCAGCACACTCCTTCTCAGCCTTCATTATCTGCCTAACCTCCAGCGGACTACAAACCCTCGCCAAAATCCTCGAACACTTGCCTAAAATCGACCTCTTCGATTCATCAATCGGCTTCCCAATACAGCTCACACACTTCCTCCCTTCTGGCATTGATCCCATCGCTTTCAACAAACAATTACTACAATACCTCTTCTCACAAGCCAAACACGATTCCCTCTCCTTCCATCTATTCTTCTTTCCACACCTACTACAAACGCCACCCTTCCTCCTCCTCACTCCTTTCCTTGTACTGCTTAAATCAGCATCCGTCGTTGTGGAGGAATATCCATCCTCCTCCTCCTCCTCATCCCCTTCCTCAGTCTCCGAATCTTTCGGCGTATTAAACGTAACGGCATTCCCCCGCCTTCCTTCATCTCTTCTATCAATTTCCTCTTCTTTTTCAAAATTTCCTTCATCAGCCTCTACTCTTGCTGGATAAAATCTTCTTGCGGTACCGTTTTGGTTACTGAATCTAGTGAATTTTGAAACTGGAGTGCTTGATTTTGATTTCGATTCTTCAGTAGAAGCAAGAGAGGAAGGCCGAATTGGGAGTAAATTAAGATTCAACGGGTCGATGCGAGGGACTTCGTAAGGAATTGGCGGGCCTTCGTATTCTACTGCGATTGAGTAATCGAGATGATCTTCGTCAGGTAACGGTGCTCCTGCTGGTAACATCTTCCGTATCACTTCTTCCCACTCGCTTCCTTGTTCTGTAGTCGTTGACATTAGAGGTTTTGTTTGTTTGGTTGCTGAGAAAGTAAGGGGAGATGTAGGTGAAAAGAGAAACTTGGTTAGAAGGGTCAAAGATAGAGAGAGAGAGAGAGAGAGAGAGAGAGAGGAAACGGAGTTCAGTAACGGAAGAAGAAGCCAACTCCCCGGCGGCTGTTTATGACTCTGTTAGATTTGACGTAACTAATGATGTGTACGTAAGCATTATTTTTTTGATAACTATGAATAAGTCCACCATTTATGTTAAATATTCCAAATCAGTACTGTAACTATACATATTTCTATTTTACTATTTTATTTTTATAGACATATCGATTAAGTCCCTCAATTACATTTGTTTTTAACAAATCACAATTAAATCCCTTAGTCTTTGATAACTGAACATCCCATTGCATATTATGCATCAAATTGATATAATGATTTACATTATTAGAATAGACTTTTCTAAAATATATTGATTCAATTTAGTTAATAATTAATTATTTTCTTAACTTCTATAAATAGACTAACTTGAGAAAAAGTATTTAATAACTTATATAAATAGAGAGATTAGCTTAGTTAATTCATTAGATCGCTATATCATTATCCATAAAAAAAAAATATTAGTTTTTTGGTATTATTTACCGATTTTATTTTGATCAAAAACAAAATTCTATTTTCACCTTTGTCTTTAAGTTATAAGAAATGTCAAAATTGAGTCTTTTTTATGAAAATACAAGACAAACAAGGTTTTTTTATTTGTGTGTTCTAAAAACAGGGACAAAAATTTAAATTGCAAACAGTACTAGGGCCCATAGATGATTTGTTTTGAAAGAAAGGGACTGGGATTGCAGGATTGGTAATATCTCAGGGCTGGTTTGAAATTGTGCCATGATTGGGGTATTGAAGTGTAGTTGGCTCGAAGTTGGGGGAGGGGTTGACAGTGGCCTGGTGCTGTGTAGATTCGGTGCAAATACAATCTCGTAGTAGTACGAAGGAGCCAGTAACAAACTAACAAGTGTGTCTTTGTTGTTGACTTTTGCTGTTAGCCAGCTGTTTTTAGGATTGTTCACTCGTTTGTTTTTATTTTTTAAAAGTAAATGGCAAAGATAAAACGGAAGTGTCTCATTTTCTCACCTGCATTTCTCGGTGATTCAGCCTTTTACGTGATAAAATTGTACTAAGAAGGGTTCATTGGAGTGATTTTTTTATTATTATTAATATGAATTTCTAAATTAATTTACATATATTTTAATTAATGAAGTTTTTAATAATTATTATATTAATAATTACAGATCTTAAATCTAAAACCATAAAAAAAACAAATTTTTTTGTTGTCAAACCCTTACTATCGGGTCACTGTAAAATAGTTAAGTGGCTCTTTGAATTACTAAACTAAAAGCTTTTTTTTTTTTGTTCGGAAGAAATAAAAAATCATATCTAACTTTATATTTCTAGCCCATTAAAAAACTTATTTATAGTGACACCATTTATTCATTAAAATATTTCAATTGTTGCATATCCATGCATCCTTGCTTGTCTAAACGGGCTCAAAAAAAAATTATTGTTTTTATAGACATAAAAATAAATATATTTTACTTGTGTGTTTTTCATTTGAATTTTTGTCTGAACAATGCTATAATTATAAATCGATATGATGATTATACTATTTATAATCAATTAATTATTTAAAATACATTTTATCCATAATTTACTAAGCTTGTTTAGAAATATAGGCTAATCTATATATTTTAAAAATATATTATGAGTTTTGAATTATTTTGATATATTTATTTCAAAAATAATTTAAAAAAATATTATTTTAATATATTTTAACATAAAAAATATTTTAAAAATCAACTACAATCATACTTCTAAACACTTTCTTATCACTTATCACATCTACTTCTATGATATTTTAATAAGATTTATTTATATGCTTTGTTTTTTAACAATTTGGATTGTGTAATTGCGATACCTAGTAAAGTCTACAAAATTTCGGCATTTTTTCAAGAAAAGTCTGATTACTGACAGGTTTATTATTTTTCAATAAAATACAAATAAAAAAAATAAAAACTCAATAATAATAATAAAAAAAAGAATGATATGAATGAGGTAAAAAAAAAAGGTTTGAGCAGGTTAAACATGTTCCAACTTCTTGAATGTTTTTTTTTTAAGTATAATATTTAACCTATGATGGCAAAAAAGAAACTAACTAAAACTCAAAGGACTAAAAACTTTTCTAGCAACAAGAGCAAGGTTTTATCACAATGACACAATATAACGCTTAAGAAAACTGAGCTTCGCCCATTCATAGCCACTGTAACCCGCCCACCACAGCTGACCGACGCCATATCCACCAGCTCGCACAAACAACGAACACCTACAATACATTCATCTCTCGCTCTCCTTGAAGAGAAAAGATAAAGTTATCGATATTGTTTCAACTACTTGAAAAGGTAAGTATACATCACCGAATTCAAGCTAGAATCATCATCCTTTATTTTTTAAAAGGGAATTTGATGGAATCTTACAAAAGGGTTTTTGGGTTTTGTAGAGAGGTGTAAATGGAAGCAGCTACAGCAACTTTTATTGGATCTTCATTTGGGATCTCTAGACCTGCAAAATCTGTTGCTAGGTCGGCTTTTTTAGCTACCAATGGGCAAGATTTTGTGCGCTTTCCTCATAAGGTACTACCGATTAGTCTCATTTTGGGTTTTGGATAATTTCTCCTCGATTTTATATATGGATTTTGTGTCCATTGATAATTCATGGATAATCTATAGTATAATGCTAAAAGCTTTAAATTTTTTTCTATGATTCAATTTTTTTCTTGCGGTTGCATGCTTAAGAGTGAATGAAGTTTTATGTTTTATGCAAAATATTTGTTACAAGAGATGAATTCCTATGTGTAATTCTGTTGGATTGTTGTTAAAAAATGAAGCTTTTTAAGACCGTCTTACTTGAAATTTCAGCAAGTTTGTAATTTGTTTGGGTTTCATTAGGATTATTTAAATTTTACTTTGTTGTTGTTGTTCTAGATGTTATATGGTTGGAAAGCTGGTGTTTGATTCCCTTTTCCTTTTTGTGTTATTTGGATTGCAGCATTATTCTTCAGTTTCATACTCGAAGCCAGGTCATAGGAGAGTGGCATATGGAAGCAGGAGATGTATGGGAGTGAGAGCATCATTGTCATCGTCTTCAGATTCATCGGGATCAATTGCTCCACTTCAGCTTGAATCTCCAGTAGGGCAGTTCTTATCTCAGATTTTGATTAGTCACCCGCATCTTGTGCCAGCAGCAGTGGAGCAGCAACTTGAGCAACTTCAAACTGATCGTGATGCTGAGAAACAGAAGGAAGAGCCTTCTGCCACTGGCACTGATTTGGTATTGTATAGGTTAGTTTTATGATATTTCTGTATAAATGTGGTTTATAGCTCCTGCCATTGATGCCGAAAGTTGAGTCTAATGATCGGTTTTTGACATTATTAGGAAAATTGCTGAGGTGAAAGCTATTGAGAGGAGAAAAGCTCTAGAAGAAATTTTGTATGCATTGATTGTGCAGAAGTTCATGGATGCCAATGTTTCTTTGATATCCACCATGGCCTCCTCTTCCACAGATCCATCTGGTGGAGTGGACACTCGGCCAAGCCAAGATGAGAAGCTTGAGCAACTCCACTCTCCTGAAGCCTATGATATGATTCAGAACCATCTAGCTCTCATTTTGGGAAATCGGATGGGAGATTCTACTGCTGTTGTTCAGATAAAAAAACTCAGGGCTGGACAGGTCTATGCAGCTTCTGTGATGTATGGATACTTCCTAAAGCGAGTTGATCAAAGGTTTCAGCTTGAGAAGACAATGAAAATCCTCCCAAATGCTGTGGATGAGGGAGAAACAGATATACGTAAAGTTGTGTCTTCCCATCCTGAAGCCTTTTCTGAAGGTATCAGTCCTGGTGGATTTGGACATGGATTAAAGGCTTCCCGATTGCGGAATTATGTGATGTCTTTTGATGGGGAAACACTTCAGAGGTATGCAACAATAAGATCAAAAGAGGCTGTTAGCCTTATTGAGAAGCACACTGAGGCCTTGTTTGGAAGACCTGAGATTGTCATAGCACTTCAAGGGACTATTGATTCTTCCAAGGATGAACTAGTCAAGATCAGCTTTGGTGGTTTGAAAAGACTTGTTCTGGAAGCTGTAACTTTTGGTTCTTTCCTCTGGGATGTAGAGAGCTATGTGGATTCAAGGTATCACTTTGTTCTGAATTGAATAATGCTCACTTACATGCCTGCCTAAACGAATTTGTAGTAGAGGCACAACTGACCAAACTTAAGTGCTATGTATGAGTGTAAATTTGGTGATAACTATTAAGAAATCTGTGCTAATTTTTCTGTATATGGTTTTGATGTTCTGTTTTCCTGTCGTGCTCTGCATCTGTGCATTACCTCATGGAGTGTTATTCTGTTCAAAGTTTCATCTTTTAACTCGATCTTCTTCTTCTTCTTCGAGCATGTTTGGCTCTGCGGTCGAAACTGCGTTTCGTCAAAATTCAAATTTTTTTTTTTTTTTTTTTTGCTAAAATTGAGTCCGGTTTGTACTTTTTGGATCGTTTTGATGTGCTGATGTCAAAAATGATTTTTAAAAAATAAAAAAACATCATTGGCATGTATTTCGGCACGAAAAGCTATTTGAAAAGCAACCGCAACCACACTACCAAACACGCTCTTCTTCTTTTGAATTTCCAGAATTACAAGCAATATTTGCATGAATTTTGTACCGCAATGCTTAGAATTATCTGTCATAACCATGGGTTTGGTCGCAATAAAATAATTGCTAGATTTATATTTTCTCAAAATATAATTTTATTTTTGTATGTTGTAATATATAGTGTCACGTTGAACTGAAATTTTACATAACCGAAGAGAACCAAGAATTTAAAACAAGGTTGGCTTGAATTCACCATGAAATTAAATGAGAAATCGAGAGCGCAGAATATGTGAAATTCTTGATATGAAACATGAGCAATTGACAACACCATACAATTCAAATTAAATAAAAGTAGAAACTCCAATACAAATTAATCAAATATTAAAAGCTTGAAATGAAAAAAAAAATTAATAAGAAAAAAGATAAAAATGACCCGCAAACCTATAATAGTGTCTGTTACTATGGCATCGCTCAAAACAAATTTTTTAAGAGAAAAATTCAAGACTTGGATAATTAAGCTGACTAGATTTATTAAGTCAGATTAATTTAATAATATAATAAAAAAATAACTATGAATAATAAATAAAAAGACTTAAATAACTTATGTTATTTTCAAAACTAATAAAAAATCATATGGAAAAAAAGAGTCAATCTTCAAATAAATCAATTGAATAAAAAACCATAAGTTTTTTTTTAAAAAATAATTTAATACCTTACACTGCATTTGTGGGATAAATATTTTTTTCCTAACCTTAAAAAAATGTTAAAATGAATGGAAATGGTGACATACTATATGGCATATTTTTAAAAATAAATATCGAGTAATTCCTTTAATTTAATTCCAAAAAATTCTTTAAAAGGAAGCTCAATCTAATAAACAAATAAATATAAAAAGACTCGAGATAACCTAACTTATTTTTAAAAGCATTGAAAAATCCTATTCAAAGAAAAATAATTACAAAGCTCAATATTCAATTAAATCAAATACCAAATGATGAATTTGAAAAACAAGAGATTAAAAAAAAAAACAACAAATAAACTCGAACGACTCTTTTAAACCTGAGTTAATTTTTCAAATTCACAACCTGTTAAATTTTAAACTTGGAGTCTGTCAAAAAACTCAATTTAAGATTGAATGATTAAATAAATAAATAAAATTTAAAACTTGCTAAGATTTTAAAAATAATAATAAAATAATATGGATAAAATCTAATATGTAAATATAATAAAGAATGATGAAATTATATATAAAAAAATCAATTTTAAAAACTATTTAAAATAAAATAAATAACGATAAAAAAAAAATAATTAAATTTAAAATAAAAAATTAAAGAATCAAATTAAAAATAAAATTCATGAAACTAATTCAAATAAAAATATAATAATTAAAAAATATATAGAAAAAAACTTGAAGAGTTTTCGTGAAATATTATAAAGATAAACACAAAAATCAAAGAAAGAAAAAGCAAAAAGTCAATCGCCATCAAACTATTGAAAATTAAATCACACATGGCACATTGAGAGATAACCCTTCACATTGCAAATATAAAAACATCAAGGAAATTGGTTTTTTATCCCTTGTGAGTTTCTACACGTCATTCGAGAGTAATTTTTCGTGTTCAAATTAATATTAATAATTTTTTATTAGTTTTTAAAAATTATTTTTGATATTAACACATTAAAATAATTAAAAAACACATTAAAAAATTAAAAAAAAATTATTTTTTTTAAAATTATTTTTAAAATATAAAAATAAACAAATCAAAAACAACAGAGCATCACACTTGCTGGATTGTTCAACAAACATACAAGCAGGTTTGTCTTTTTGTATTATTTGTATATTAATTAAATTATCAAATCACTCCTGGGATCACCCAACAATAACACAAAAAAAAAAAAAAAAAAAAAACCAATATAAAAATACCATCATGCCCCTAGCAAAGTCTAAGACCTTTTAATTCCTAGGGAAATCAAATGAAAATTCCAAAAAAATGCCCCTAAACTGTTTTTATTTTTATTCTTTTAAGGATAATCAAGAATTTTCACTATGCAAAAAACTGTGAAAAGATTGAGACATCCCAAAATAAATATAAAATAACAAATAAATCTAATGAAAACACTATGCTACCACTAAAAGAAAGCCTTAAGCGTTTTCCCATGAGTTTAGGTTCTTTTAATAAAATATAAAATATTATGAAAAAAATATAATTCTATTATATTAATCCATAATAAATCAAGGCTGATGTATAATAGTCTTCCCATAGGTTTAGTGTTTTTTAATAAAACATATAGACGTCATCAATAAAAACACGAAACCCAACCTTTATCATTGTTAGCGAGTGTTTTTGATAATATTATAGACAAGGGTAGTCTAATTATATTTGTTTAATTTAAAATTTTATATTAATTTAAAATGTAAATTGTTTTTTTTAATACAAATAAAAATAAAAATAAAATAAAAAATAATTAAATTATAAAATAAAAAATATTTTTTTAAAATTTATCAATAGCTCAAAAATATATTGTTAAAACAGATTGATAATGAAAATATATTTTGGTTAACAACTTAAAAATATTTATTATAATAAAATAAAATAAAAATATTAACATATATAGTTATTAAATCTTATTTGATTAGCATTAAAAAGATTCATAATCTAACTTGGATTAAGTTTTTAATTAATTAAATTAGATATTAATTCAATAAAACCTTTAAATTTTCTTAAAAGAAAATATAAAAATACCGTTATAATAAAAATAATTGATTCTAATCCGTCCAATTATTTAATAATAATTCATGCTTATCCTCAACTGGGGGTCTGACAAGATACATGTTTGAATGTTCCGTCATCACTTTCTCTCTTTCTTTCCGCTTCCTTACAAGTCAACGCTATACATCTACACTAGCAACACTAGCATTTGTTCAACAACATAATGGCGGAGAAGATATTACCGGCGACTTTGTTCGTCTCCGTTTTGTTAGTCTTGAGCGTGGACCAGGCCAGTTCAGATGAATCAGATCATCGGTACAGACAAGGAGACCAGGTTCCCTTCTATGTTAACAAAGTCGGACCCTTTCACAATCCTTGGTAAAACTAGTGAATTCTTGTTCAATTTTTTTTTTTTTATAGCTAATGCTTTTTTTGTTTTAATTTCCAGCGAAACCTACCGTTATTTTGATCTTCCGTATTGCTTGCCAGGTTACAGACCCTCCCTCCGATGACACTATTTTCTCTCTGTTTTTTATCTGATTTGGTTTTGTCTGTAGATAATGCGAAGGAGAAAAGGCTGTCTCTAGGTGAAGTACTGAATGGCGATCGTTTGGTAAGTGGGCCTTTCCCTATTGAATTTCTACGCGAAAGAAAATCTGTACCTGTTTGCAAGAAGAAGTTATCAAAGGAAGATGTTGCCAAGTTTCGAGCTGTTGTTGATGGGGACTATTATTATCAAATGTATTTTGATGACTTGCCCGTCTGGGGGTTCTTGGGGATGGTTGATAAGAGGCAACAAAGATACTACCTCTTCAATCATATCCATTTAAATATTTATTACAATAAGGATCGTGTGGTTGAGATTACGTCTTACACGCATAGGAATGCGGTGGTGGAACTTACTGAGGATAAAGAGGTAGATGTGGAGTTTCTGTCTACAGTGGAGTGGAAGGAAACAGATGTCCCTTTTGAGAAGAGGATGGCTAAGTACTCTCAGTCATCTTCGTTGCCCCGTCATTTAGAGATCCATTGGAATTCCGTTATAAATTCATGCATGGCAGTTCTTCTTCTTGCTGGATTTCTTGCCGCAATCTTGCGAATCCTTAACAATGACTCTGTCAAGTAAGAATTGTGTTTTTGGTTGATATATCCATTTCAGCAAGTGTGTTCAATCTTCCAATGTCCTAGGGGTGTGTATGTATGGCTTTTCTTCGCTGAATTGTACTTTCTGTTTTGATTTAGATATGCTAATGACGAGGAATTAGCCGAAGAGACTGGTTGGAAATGCATTCATGGAGATGTATTTAGGTATCCCAAGCACAAGTCTCTGCTGGCAGCATGCCTTGGTTCCGGAACCCAGCTATTGACTCTGTAAGTGATTTGTTCGTCCCTTACTGTTATTATTGCTTCTGAGAAAATTGACATGCTTTCTTTGTGCCTTGCAGCACGGTCTTCATTTTTATTTTGGCACTGGTAGGAGTGTTTTATCCATACAACCGGGGGGCTTTACTCACCGCATTGGTTGTCTTATATGCTCTCACATCAGGAATTGCAGGATACACGGCAACCTCATTTTACTGTCAGCTTGGAGGAACAAACTGGGTATTTGCTCATGGACTTTCTTAGCAGGGATGGGTTTGGTGAAAGAAATAATTTTTCTAACTCTACTACTTGAGGTTGTATGTTAATTTTATCTTTACTTGTGGCAGGTTAGAAATCTATTGTTGACAGGATGTCTCTTCTGTGGACCTCTGTTGCTCACATTTTGCTTCCTGAATGCTGTTGCAGTTGCTTATACTGCCACTGCAGCTCTTCCTCCTGGCACGATTGTTGTGATAGCTCTTATATGGACACTTGTATCATCTCCTTTGCTCGTTTTAGGTGGAATTATTGGGAAGAATAGCAAGGCTGAGTTCCAAGCTCCTTGTCGCACCGCCGAAAATCCCAGAGAGATTCCACCATTGCGGTGGTATCGGCAAACAGTTCCTCAAATGGCAATTGCGGGATTGCTGCCATTCATTCTTATACACACCGAACTTTACTACATCTTTGCTAGTGTGTGGGGTCACAGGATTTATACCATTTACAACATCTTGTTCATCGTCTTTATTACTCTTCTGATAGTCACTGCTTTAATTACGGCCACATTGACCCATTTACAACTTGCTGCGGAGGACCACAGATGGTGGTGGAGGTATGCATTTAGCTGTAATTTATCAAACGTCTAAGCAGTTTCCTGATCCATAGCTTCGTTTCATATTGCATATAAATTCATATCTAAATGCTGCAGATGACTTCATATGTTGGAGATTGTGGGCTTGGGTTTTAAAACCAAGAAAAAAAAAGTCGGAGTTTCTGAGCTTTGGCTATTGATGTTAATGAAGGTGGTTGATCAGAGCAAATT